>JBCJKH010056948.1:21105-39546 GCA_039877255.1 Loriculus beryllinus | reverse complement strand
AAGAGAGCTGTGACTGGTGGGTAAAATGATCACTCCAGGGACATGTTTTGCACTTGCATCACTGCCACTGACTCATTCCAGGTAAAACTTATTCTTTTGCAGAACATCAGCCCAAAGCTGACACCACTGTTAAAGGCTCGAGGTGGGATTTCAATAGGCTTGATAGATGAATGATGCTTTTATAGGTCTTCCTCCCCAGACTGAACTGTAGCTTCTGCTCTCTGAGGGAAGCCACTTTGTATTTCTTTATTTCAATTTCTTACTTTATAGATTAGGACTTACTCAACCTTTGAGATATTTGGATGAGGACTTGAGATAGGACAGAAGGGGTTTGTCTGCCAGCTGATTATGCCCCAAACAATGCAGCATCTATCAGTGAAGTTGGAGTGCAAATCTCCTTGACCCAAGCTTCAGTAGAACCACAGATGCTCATGTTGGAGCAGTTTTGCTTGCCCTTGGTACATGGATGCTCATTCCAGCTTAGACCTGCCCAAGGAGAGATACAGGATGGGAGAGCTAAAGCTCCACAAGGGGTCAGGTCACCAGGACCATGAGGTGGACCAGGCATCTCAGGATGAGACAGAAAGAGCCAACACATCACCACCACACACCAAAGAGGCAGCAGAGCTGTGCCTCTGTTTTATCTGCTTTCATTACCCACGGGTAAGATTTCTTTAAACCCCTTGTGAGGGTTTATATTAACTCATCCCCACATATTACCAGGAAATAGTGAAGGTGAGGACAAGGTGAATCTTTAGTACCTCTGGCTTTGAAAACTACAAACATTAACGTCATTAGAAACCCACAGACCTGCAAGAGATCAGACTGAGCAAATTCGAAATTAACCTTGCAACGTGAACAGTGTGTTGGAATTAATCTCTAAAAACGTGCTTTACCGTAGAGGTAAGCTAAAATGTCAGCCTGGAGTTAAAAGCTTGGTGGAAGCAATCTCTGTTTTAAGACTCAAAGTGACCCTTGATATTTATCAAGGTAATGAAAATACAACAGGCCTTTTCAAAAGCTGATGAGAGGTTGCACTCAGCTCACGCATCATAATGACGAGTTTTTTTTGCCATAGCTGGACAACTCACTTATCTATCACTTTCCCACATGCAGAGGCTAATCCTGCAGATTATTATTTCCCAGCATATCTCTTTTGTGTTAATTATATATACATATACCCCGTGTTAATTAAATATACATCTATTTATTTTAGATTTATATTTAATTAACATCTATACCTGTAATCGATAACATATGTATATATTTCTGGTGACTGAAGTGGCCAAACAGAGGTAGTCCAGCTGATCCCCACATGCTCCAGATGATTTATCAGGTAAAGATGCTTTAAGCAGCAGGGATAACAGAGGAGACTCTGCCCTCCTCCTGCTGTGCCACAAGCAGCTGAACAGAGACAGACATCACCTCTGCACGCAGGGGCACCAGCAATGAGATGGCTGGATTGCAATGTGCAGGCTGCTGTTATATAGGTAATCCATTAATGCCTGAGGCTGATGACAATAGGCATTTAATTTGCTAAATACAAAACAAAGAAGACAAAACTTGTGAAACCAAACTGCAAAGTCCTATGTCAGAAATATCAGATGAGTAAACTGTAATTTCCTTCCAAATACAACACATCCCTGTCAAGTCAATGCAGCTGGCTTATACTGCCAAGTACTTTCCTTTTCCTCTACCTGGGAAATCACAGGAAAATATGCAGCACCCATTTGAAGAAAGCAAGGATAACCAACCGTATGCTTGCGTCCCTGGTACTGAGGCAAAATATAGACATTTTCTTGGCATTTGTGTAAGACTGGGAGGTGACTGGTCTTATCGCTCAAGTAAAAGTAATAGGACAAGAGGAAATGGCCTCAAGCTGAGCCAGGGGAGGCATAGACTGGATATTAGGAAAAATTTCTTCACCAAAAGGGTGGTAAGGCATTGGAACAGGTTTCCTAGGAAAGTGGTGGAGTCACCATCCCTGGAAGCATTCAAAAACAGATGAGGCCCTTAGTGACATGGTTTAGTGGTGATCTTGGCAATGCTGGGGTAATGGTTGGTCTTGATGATCTTAAAGGTCTTTTCCAACTTAGCTGATTCTATGACTCCATGATTGTATGAATGAGGTACTTCATCCTGCTCTAGTTGCAGTTGTACCCTCTACATGGGTACCTACATGAAGACCCAGCTCTGTGGGTGCCACTTTGTGTGTCTTCAGCAAACAAAGGTGAACTGGATTTCACACACAAAGTATCAACCATAATGGAGTCATCCAGAGGTAGTGGAAATACAACAAGGTCAAGAATTTCCTAAATCCTGAAGGTTTAAAAGCAGCACAGCTGCTGTGAAGTCTAATACCACTTTTTGCCCCCCAACACACTTGTGGGTTTGTGCTAATGGACTGTAACCTGGATCAGACCTACTGACCAGGACCTTCTCTGCCTGTAATACATCCACCATCGAGTTTTCAGACATGTCATTGCCAGTGCAGAGGAAACTATAGGTTATAGAATCATTTATTTTTTGATATACCACTCTAAATCTCATAGCTGATTTCTTATTTTGCATTTTATTAAGTGATGCTCATTTTACTCTTACCTTAGAGCTTCCTTAGTCATTCTAGAGACTAAAAAAACCCTTGGCAGAGCATCATCCAAGGAAAAGCAATACTAAAACAAAGTCAGCTTGCTGTGCCAAACATCCCCAAAGCTGGCAACTGCAGAGTTGCTGCAAAGCTGGCAACCGAGTTCCTGGAGAAGGGACTCTCACCAGCAAGTGTTAACCAAAGCTGCTGTAATATTCAACAAGGCTGTGAGAGGGAGAGATCATGGGGTCTCCATGCAATTGTGGCATTGAGTTTCTAACACATATTCAGTAAGTGAGATAAAATAAGAGTGTTTTGTACCAACCAGGGGTTTGATTGAAAAAGATTGAGGGATGATTGTTATGTATTGAGCTATCGAAGGATTTTGTCCCATTACACTGATTTGCTAAAAATAGGCTAAATCTCTCTCTGATTTTAAGGTGGAGCAGCCAGAATATCAGACATTTCAGAGCCATCTGCTGCACATTTTGATTCACATGGCTCATTCCAGACATCTGCACTAAAATAGGAGGAATGATGTCCAACAAATACCTATTTCTCTCCACTGGCTAGAATGGTCTAAGCGACTTGTCAAAGTGCAGGTGTATGTGCCATAGATACACGCTTCTCAGGGGCACCCCAAACTACTGCTGGTTTCAGAGGATAAGTAAAAATCACTGATATTGCTAAGAATATTTCTGCTTGCTACAATAAGCATTAAATGTGTCCCTACAAAGCTCCTATTTAAATGTCTTAGCCCACATCCAGGCTGTTGGTTTCATCAAGATTGTGTCCGAACCTAAGGTTATTTTTCCAAACCACACTCCACAAATCACAGCAGGGTAATGCTGGAGAAGCCGAGCTCCAGGTCTGCCTCTGGGTTGAATTCCTCCTTCTCGAAAACTGTAAAACTCTGCAGCTTTCCACACAATAAAACAAATGTTTTACAAATTTTAACAGTGCTTTCATTTCTGTCCAAGAAAAAGGGTCAATTTTTTTTAAGCAGAAAGGCAAAGCTATCACGTGCAATTCATATTAAACTAACATGCTCCATTGACATGATACCATCATGCAGGATAACCAAAAGCAGAGCCCTTGCTAATCTTAGAAACGCAGGTCTGGAAGCAATCTCCAGGGCACTGGATACCTCATCCACATTCCAGGCACTGAAACGCCCAGCCTCGTGCAGCGATCCTGGGAGCTGCTTTTATGAAGATCATTATCTTTCTTAACCTCTATGCAAAATTCATTGCAATGGTGAGTGCTGAGAGCCAGGATTCATTTTACGTCAGTCATGGCAATAGTCTGACACTCCTGAAGTCCTTATTATTCCAAACGGCAAAGAAATATATCTATATATATTCATTTTTCATTTTGATTTAGAGCAGACAAACCCTGGCTTACAGAACCAGCCCTGCCTACTTAATTCATAAAATCATCCCCTGAGAATCCACTTTTGTCACCCATAGAAGCTCTGGCTTTAATCACATCATTAGAAGAATCACCTCTGAGATCTGCAGTAATGCAGAGCTGCCCTGGATTGCCTCAGAGAGCAGCTTTGGACAGAAAATAGCATAAACTGCTCTCTGAGTCTTCACTGTAAACCTGGAGGATAACAATGATATTTCATCATAAAACAGAAGCAAACCCGCCCAGTTTCAAAGTTACCGAGTTCTATATTGTGGGCCAAAGAATAAATAAAGTGGAAGCAAAGCCTATGGAGAAGAAGCAATGTCCTGCTTGTGTGTGTTTGATAAAAGACAGTGTTTTTCAAGAATAAAATGCAGAAACATTGATCTTAGGCCCCTTCCCAGCCAGCTGATTACATGGGCACAGCTTTAAATTTAGCTGGAGTCCCACCATAATTTTTATGGGAGAATTCAGCTTATCAGGCTATCATTAAAATTAATTATTAATAAAATTATTTCAGGTTGTTATTAAAATTGTAATTCTTCAGTGTGACCATGCTAACCAGGATTTTCTTCCTAGCTAAGTAAGCCGTGTCTATAGTGATGCTTAACGACAGTCATGATTTCCTGCTCAAGGGGAATAGGGATCATAGAATCATAGAATCATAGATCAGTTAGGGTTGGAAAGGACCTTAAGATCATGCAGTTCCAACCCCCCTGCCATAGGCAGGGATACCCCACACTAAACCATGTCACCCAAGGCTCTGTCCAACCTGGTCTTGAACACTCCCAGGGATGGAGCATTCACAACTTCCCTGGGAAACCCATTCCAGTGCCTCACCACCCTCACAGAAAAGAATTTCTTCCTCATATCCAATCTAAACCTCCCCTTTTTAAGTTTTAACCCATTACCCCTTGTCCTGTCACTACAGTCCCTAATGAAAAGTCCCTCCCCAGCACCCCTATAGGCCCCCTTCAGATACTGGAAGGCTGCTATGAGGTCTCCACGCAGCCTTCTCTTCCCCAGGCTGAACAGTCCCAGCTCTCTCAGCCTGTCTTCGTATGGGAGACGCTCCAGTCCCCTGATCATCTTCATGGCCCTCTTCCGGACTTGTTCCAACAGCATGCAGCTTCACATTAGTGAGTGTGCAGTATTAGGCTAGGTTTTCTTTACCACCCTTCAAGAAAAAAATTGACCAATCGGAACAAACCCAGACAAAAGTGGGAATGATGAGAGATCTGGAAAACATGGTATATTGGCTGTGTAGTTTGAGAAATAGGAAGATTGGGTGGATATGTGAGTCACAGGCTTCAGTGATGTTAGAGAGCTCCGAAAAGGAATGGGATAAAATTTTCTTTGTGCCTACAGCGGCTTAACCTGTAGGAAAGGAGAATGAAATTGTCCATTTAGGAACATTTCAAGTCTCAGGTGACTGTTTGGTGCTGAAATCAGTTGTCAACTGAAGGTGGTAAATCAGTTGGACAGAGACATTGCTTGGGCCAGTGTTCAAATGTCATGAAAGACAAACCAGGACACTAAATATCAATTTGGACATTCCTTCTCTTTCTTAAAGCTTTGACAAACTACATGAGCAAGATTAATGCAAAATCAAGTGTTCCTGTGCCTTGCCTCCCTTGAGTGCAAGAATTGAACAGATGTATTTACAGCAGCATTAGCAATAAAAGTAGCAGATTACAAGAGTTGGCTTAGATTTGCAAAATTTAACCTTTTGTTCAGCCTTTCAGCCCTTTCCTGCTTTTGGCTACGTCTGATCCTGATTTCTCTTAGAACCACTCTTGGACCACCCCTATCTAAAATGAATTATTTCTGATCCCTTTCATAAAGATCCAATTTTCTATTCTTCACTGTGTCCTCAAAATGACAATTGCTTCTGAACTACTTTTACTATTCAGCAGATTTCTATCCCCACTGCCTCTGGTTCTGCTTGATTTTTGTCAGGCTGTTCATGTTAAAGGTTTGGTTAGTTATTTTCAATATTTACGTTAATGACTACTACACTATCACTGAAAGTTTTGAAGAGCAAATTAGACAAGCATCTGTCACAGAAGGCTTAGCTAAAGCTGATTATTTTGAGAAGAGGCTGTGGAGTGAAAGATGAGTGTGCTTTTTATCATTTTCTACTGTTTTGTTGGAATCTTGTAAATGAAATTGCATTTTATAATGCCTAAGAGCTCTGAAGGAGCCACCGAGGGTCTTTATTAGGTGTATAGGAGGGGATAAGGCTCCTCCTAAGGGTGATCTTGCTGCTCTGCAAGGATATGCAGAACCTGAGAACATTTTTTGGATTACCAATTAAAATCCTCTGTAATTGGCTGGAAATGGTTCTGTGGCCAGCAAAGATTTTGATGCTGAAACCCTGTTTGGACAATAGACTAATACTTTGCTGCAGTGAACCATCTGGCCTGAAAAAATGTTGTTTATTTTGAGTTTTTGTGGGTGAGCTTTTTGT
Organism: Loriculus beryllinus; assembly: GCA_039877255.1. Lineage (NCBI taxonomy): Eukaryota > Metazoa > Chordata > Aves > Psittaciformes > Psittacidae > Loriculus > Loriculus beryllinus. The sequence continues at coordinate 33,079 of JBCJKH010056948.1, read as the reverse complement.
TTTATTTTATTCTTTTTTGGTTTTCAATAATTTTAATAAGAAAGTGTTGATGGATGGGCACATGCTGTATACACGGGAAAAAATAACCTGCCAAAGGTAGTTTAGTGGTGTGAAATTCTTCAAACATGAATTCAAATTTAGACATTTTAGAATTGGGTCTTAAAATCAGAAGGCCAGGCTTTGCCCTCATTTACCACCTTTGCAATACTGTACGTGTGAATGAATTTTTCATAATTCAAATATGAAAACATTTCATATTTCTGGGCAGTATTTAGCTGAAAGCTGACTTACTGAGAGCTGCATTGTGACAGCAGTAATGATAAACAGAAATGAGATTCATTATTGAAACCAATGTACTGGAAAATTAATATTTATTTGTTCTGATCATGCCAAGGATAATCTGAAATCTTTATGTTTCAAAAGTTGCAACTTCAAAAAATGTATAAACTCCAAATAAATCTAAATTACTGTTCTGTTTGTTTGTTTGTTTCTAGCATCTTTACACTGTATTGTTGTTTAGCAATACTCCCTATAGGAAGAAAAGAAAATATTATTCAGAAAGAAATATGACTTTTTATTTTACAAGCATTTAGATCTTATTTCATTAAGCATCTCTCCACAAAATGAGAGGCTACTGTCTCCTTGAGGCGATCATCCCCTTGAGGCTATCATTCCCTATCTTCTGGCTGCCCCATTCCTGGCAGTGAGCAACCTGTCTAGTGGAAGTGTCCCTGCCCATGGCAGGGGGATTGGAAACAGATGATCTTTAAGGTCACTTCCAACCAAAACTATTCTATGATTCTATGATTCCATCAAGTGTGGAATTGTCCTATAGCTGCAAAGTAATGTTATGATTTTTATAGCAGATCTTAAAGAGCTTCAAATTTCAAGCAGCACTCCAGAACTCCTGACTCCCAGACTGAACTGGGAGCTCATGCTTCTTTCGTAGCTGTAATAATTAGATAAAAAGTAGATTTTAAAGAATCTTCTTGGATAAGGAGTATCTCTAGTTTATGTCTTATGAGGCATGCTTTCAAAGTTTAGTTAGAATTAACCATTATTGTATTTTGGGTTGATCCAAAACATAAAGACTAAGGCAGTAACAGTCAGACAGTTTAATGGGTGACCTTCCTGAGGTCATTTGAATCAGTGTGCTTCAGCCTGTGATATGTTGACCTATGAGCTTGATCAATAATTTTTAAGGGATGCACAAACAGGAGCTAGATTCATAGATGCTACACAGTAATCTATGTGCATGTGAAGTTTCCACTAGGGAATTTTTAGGGACCACAGCTTGAAACAGGCAGAGAAAAACATTGCTATGACTTACTACTTTTAGATCCTGCTCAGGTAGTACTTTCACTCCTTGAATAAAAAGGCTCTTGGTAAGCTGCAGGAGCTCTCAAAGTCAAATGACTGTCAGACCTAGTTTGAAGTCCATGCCTGACTTAGCTAAATACCTTCTAGCCAGAGCTGGCCTGCCTCTGTACCCATGCCTGTAAAATATGCACAGGCATCTTTCAGACTCCAAAAGGTCTTTTTTTTGCACTTTTTTTTGCACATATTTTCAAATGTGTGTAGCTGTCTATTATAATCCCTTAGGAATAGAAGTAGTTGTTAGCTACTGGGTAGGTCAGTGGTGCACTCAACACCTACTGGTTTCTCTCAGGACTGTGTTTAGATGAATCAGGTTGCAGAAGGAGGGGAATGGGTTTGTGCCCTAAGGTTAATATTTCCCAGATGTAAACAACTGTGCTGCACTATTCACGCTTCTCTTTCTACCACTGCTCACTTGCAGCTTCCTGCCCCCCCCACCCCTTGGCTCCAAAGTTCTTGTCCTTGCCCTCCTCACAACCTCGGATTTCTCTTCGTGCCTCCCCCACTGGCCCCAGCCGTTGTAGCTGTCTCCTGCCCCTTCAGCTTTGGCTTTGCTGGTTTTGACTCTGACCATTGAGTAATATGCCTGACAAAGACAATTAGTGTGGGTCAAAACACTTCAGAGCATGAAGCTACTACACCCTCTCACTGGTGGTGCAGCTAGAGAGTTGAGCATTAATAAGTCTGGATGATTCTTAAGAAATCATGCTGTTTACCATTTTGCTCCAACCAGGCATGTTTTCCTGGTGATCTAACACTCAAGCAGCACCTGGCCCAGTCTTGCTTAGTTTCTCAAATGGAGTAGAACGTGTTAAAGAAGATATGGGACTGCCTGCCTTATCTCATGGTCACATTTGATCTGTTTTCTTTCTAACAGATACTAGGAGCGTACTGCTACCACTGCAGACCTGATAGGAGAGCTCTTAAACACACCCAGAGCTGGAATATCCACTGTCATATTCACCCATGTTCCTGTGGTGAGTGACTGAGAATGATTGCTTCTGTGACACCTTATTGCAGAGTAACTTTGGAGCCTAAGTGCCTGACCTAAGTCACCAAGGTTAAATATTTTATCATTGTTCTGTGACCTTTAGACATGCATGCCATACAAATCATTCTCTTCTGAAATACCACTGAACTCCCGTAAAGTTATACCAAAACTTCATTTTGTCTGTAAAATACACTATGCTGATAAAATTGCAACTCCTGCTTGGGTCTTTCGCAGATTTGAAATTAGGAAGTGACTTCTTTGGAGCTGGAGTCAGTAAAACCTTCTGGATGCTTTGGGAAGGTAGTCCAAAACATTCTGTAGGCCTCTATTGTATGAGTGCTCTTTTTTTGTGTGACAAGAGCCAGAGAAATTCACCAGAATCTATTTATTACAGATCATCTTATGTTGATCATGAATTGTGATGGTCCCAGGAAAACACATTCACACTGTGTTGTGTCTGACACTTCTTCCCATAAGAATAGACTTCACATCACCTAAAAATGGTCAGCTGTGTCCCCTCCTTTCCTCTGCAACTCTGACTGAATACTCATTTATCAGATTGTTGCTAAGCTTCTGTACTCTTCCTTATAGGTGGTTACTCTAAAAAGAGGGTTGTGTTAGAATGGATCCAATAACCTGGTCCACCACAGCTTTTCTTCTCTTTTTTCGCTTCACCGGGTAGACATGTACATATATAACACTGCATGCAATGGCATTAGATTCCTATAATCAGCTCCGTGTCCATATAGCTGGAGAGAGTTGAGCAATCACATGTTATTAAACATTTCTTTATTAAACATCTCTTTTATTAAAAGGGACTTAAATGCCTTTCTACCCCCAAAGCCAGATAATGTTGTTGGCCCCACTTCCTACAATGGAAATCTTATAGCAGCTTGTTGAGACTGAAGAAATCTACTTATTTTTATAACTTGCATGGCATGTATACATACATATGTAACCGTTGTAGCTTCTCAATTTTCTGGTGGCTTGTTGTAATTATGCAAGGAAATCTCCTGCATGGTCAATAAGGGTAGTTCTTGCTGAAGGTGAGAAATGTAAAGTGATCACTTTCATTAAGTAGTTCTCTATTCATCTGATGGATTTTCAGTTCAGGCCCAGCAGAGTTAGCAAAACATAGACAGATGGCAGCAGATTGTTTCAAAACACTTCTTTGTTAATGGATAATTAGCACAGATTTCCCTCCCCTTCCCCCTTCACTTTGAGCTCAGTTAAAACCCATTAAGTAAATGGAAAGACCTACTGATTTTTGATGAGCATGGAGCCAAGGCCTCTGTCTCAACAACATTCGCAGCCAAACTCTGGCTTACTTGTAATTTTTTAATATTTTGGTTTGGGGTTATTTTGTTTGTTTTTAAGGAAAGAAGAAAGCAGTGCTGATGTAGTCACTCTTGGGGATTATTGGGGGAGAGAACAGGCTGTATGTTTATATGCACAATATACTACCATAAGCATATTCAAGGTAAAAGATCAGGCTGTTTTAACACTTAAGAGTTTTATGTCAGTTAAATTCAGTTTTTAGGGAAAGTGTAGGCATGAGGTATCTGGTGGACACATGTGCACTGGCTGCCTCCTCAGCTGCATCCTGTAGGAGGTAGATGAGCAAGCTGTATTTGGTCTCAGTGCGGGCCTGGGAGGTTGGATCTGCTCAGAGAGGCACACAAAAACTTTTAGATGCAGGTGTTTTGCAAAGGTTTTGGCTGTCTCTGCTGAGGTCTGCCAGTGCTGCCTACTTGTTTTGAGACACATTTTATTGGGCCAGTCTGTCATTTTAGCGTAAAACGTGGGGCTGTTCCTGGTACTACCATGTAGAGATTGTTCGTGTTTCATATTATTTCCACGGATGTAACTGCGGCACCTTACCCTGTTTCCAGGTATCTACTACATTCTTATTCAATTTCTTTCTGTATAGCGCATTTCTTTCTGTGATGTTGTTTCTTCCCTATCAGTGTAAAATGTTCATTTTACTTCTTACAGTGGATACATCTAGACCCATGATCCCTTAAAATGGATCATTTCTTAGATAATGTGTTTAGTTACAGAAATCCAGCCCAGTGTGGGACTGCCCTCTGTTGACGAGGCAGACTGGCTGCGTTAGTCTTTAGGAAAGTGTTTTTTCGTTTATTTTGGTGTATGAACAGGACCCAAGTTAGGACAAGTTAAAGCTCCACAGTCCCTGAGCTGCAAGATTGTGCAGACTGGCGGCACAGCCAGGTGCATCCCCAGGCAGCAGCAGTCTGCTAGTCACGACAGAGACATTTCAGGACAGCAAAAGCAAAAAGGTATCTCAATGTTGCTAGATCAATGACTGCACTGTATCTTGCTAGACTGCTTCTGTAAAACCCCGAGAAGGAAACAGACACCTAAGGGTCTCAAGCATGCACCCCCCTCATTTCTTCAAACAGGTCTAGGCAGAAATAAATAGTCATCAGGATTTGAAGAAATAAATAGTCATCAGGATTTGCAGAAAATATTCTGCTTTTGCATGGCCTTAAGCCATCATATGTACTTGCCACCTAATACTCCAGCACTCGCATTGGCTGTTTGCTTTAAAAAGTGCTGGAATGCAGGTGTTTTATCATAGCATCTCAGGCCTGCACAGGTGATGGAATCTCCAGTGTCCCCAGGTGCATGAGGCAGAGCACAGTGAATTATCAGTCTGAAAACAGGACAGTTTAACACTTCAAAATTGAACACGTGTTTCAGAGGCAGCTGCTCCATCACATATTCTTGATCCAGATGCTGGTCGGAGATAATGCTTTGTCATGGCGTGCTGTTTCCCTCTGGCTCTGGCAGCTTGCTTAATTACAGGATAGAATCAGGGTGAGTAGAAATTTGGCCTCCTCTGAGAAGAAATCCAGAAGTGCTGGTAACTACCAAAAGGGATCTGTCTCAAATACCACATGTAGTATCTGTGCAGATTTACAAATGGTTAAGGATTCAGGAGGGTTGATGCATATTTATGTTTGGGTTTAATGACTTGCTTTTTACCTTCTCTCACTCAAAGCCCTTTTATAAAGATAGAATCATAGAATCACAGAATAGTTAGGGTTGGAAAGGACCTTAAGATCATCTAGTTCCAACCCCCCTGCCATGGGCAGGGACACCTCAGATGAAAGCCTTTGATTGAATGAACAATAATTGCTTGCTCGATAGCTGCAAACATGCTTGGCTACCTGATGTGTTTGTTCAATGGGTGCATGCCTTATGCAGACATGTCTGTGGAAGTTCCTGGGTAAATAGATACATGGATTCTGGACAAGAGTGACTCCAAATCAACTGAGCAATTAGGTGCAAGCCACCTTTGTGGCTTTTTGGGGTGTTGCTCTGGGATTACACACAGGGAAGATGGGACAGATTTCAGCACGCTGCTTCAAGGTGCCTGGGACATTTTGTGTGTGCAGCACTGGGAGCTCATGGTGCCACCAAGACCTCCTGCACAGCTGGGAAGTCAAGAACAGTTGGATGCAATGCCAAGAATCACATTTTCATTGTGTTATGGACTACCAGAACACTATGGCTCAGCCATAGCTGGCTTGGCTGGACCTCTGGGGTCTATTTCAGTTGTTACCTTTAGGTGGGAGTTGCTGTGCTGCAACAGGGCAGAGGCTCAGGCAGCCCAGTGATTACTCCCAGTGCTGCTCAACCAGGTCTATAGCAAACCATCATGGGACATCTTGCCCATAGGCACATGTTTCTGTCCTAGCCCTCATCAATTAGCAGCTGTTTTATACCCCGAAGCATAAAGTTCTCCATCCCTCATACATTTTTTATTTTCTCTAATAGAATTTCTCATTATTCATATGAATCTCTAATCCTTTTGTGAATCCTCCAAAGCTCTTGGCTTCAATAATGTCTGTGGCATTCAATGCCACAAGTTAATTATGTGCTATGTAAGAAAAGTATTTCTTACTATCAGCTTTAAATCATTTGCTTTAAAAAATATTTTAGTGCTTAAATAAACTATGATAGAATATAGCATTGCATGGATAGGGCATGTCTTGCCTTAAATACTAAATGGGGGGGTTTGAATACTGGGAAACTGAGGCATGAAAGAACAGAAATTATAACTGGCCATTTGGTGCCAGATGTAAAGATAAGGAGTTCTACTTCTGATAGTCTCTCTATAAATAAATAAAAAATATGTTTTGCTATATACTAAAAACTGATTCAGACAACTCAGGTTTTCATGTTCATTTTAAGGAACAATCTGATTACTTTGCACTCCTAAGGAAAAAAAAAAAAACAACCCTGCCATTTGTATCTGATACAGAGACTGTGTTAGACGCAGTGTCAGGGCTCCAATTCTACCAAATCAAGTTTACTGTGACCTACTGGGAACTAAAGATAAACTTCTGAAAAACAAAAGCCTAACATGTTGAAGCTACAGGGAATTCTCTGTACTGGACAGGATTAAAGTCATTCTGGCTCTTCTATTGCCAATAATCTCCCAGAGGAAATTTGATTTTCCTTCACCAGAAATAGCTATAGATTTTTCTTGTTAATGTTATTGGGCCGGTGTGATGAACAGACTCATGCAAAATATACTCTATTTACTAATATGTAGAGAAAGGTTCTGTGATAAGATAACTACCCTCATGCCAAATATACACCTCATTCACATACGAAAAAGAGCTGAGGACAGGGAATTACTTTCCTGCTGTTTCTGGCTTATGTGTTGTATATAATGGTTTCTGGAAGCATTTTTGTCATGCAGGGATAAAGGAGATGGAGAATAATCATCCTTACATATCTAAGTACGGTATTTAGATGACCCTCATTACTACTGCATTTGAGTGCCTCCACACATTTAGTGTATATATGCTCTGAAAATCTCATGAGCAAGAAAGTGTTGACAGCCCTATGGCGCAGGAAAAACTGAGATGGAGAGAAGAGGTGGCTTATTCAAGATTACAGAGACCTGTAGCAGTACAGAAACTTTAACTCAGGTCATTTAAGTTTTAGCTTACTGCTCTATCTGCTGCTGTAGCCTGCCTTGTTGACCCAGGCTTACAACCTGTTTCACCTGCTTATAAAGAAGGGATCTATTAGTAAAGAGAAGCATCTCAGAAACTCTACCCAAGAAATATATCCTGATGGAAGTGATATGTGTAGTATTGGGAAAATAGACAGTTGCATTTTTCCCAGTCAAAACAGACCAATTTTAATCCCAGCAAGCATTACATGGGATAGGAGTGCCATCACCTCCAGACCCAGATGGTCAAATGCCCCAGTGAGACCCAGCCACAGTCACAAGAGATGGCTGATGGAGAAGAGAGCTGTCAGAGGCTTCTGAAGACTCAGGTGACCACTAGACTGTGTTCTCCTCTTACTAAATAGGAAAGATTCTGAGAAGAGCTAGAAAACAAGACCTGGAATGGTTTTGATTCTCCTTATTTTAATATGTACATCCCATATAGATGCAGGTCCAACATTACTCCAGTCAGAGTTCTGCATTGCTTTCCTGATCCTTACTCATACAACATCTTTCCCTTGTTTACAGTTTAATTTAAATTAAGGTTTGAATTTCTCAAACAAACAGTGACATTGTTTAGGAATGCATTACCATTGAATAACCTCTCTTGAATATCAATTAACTTCAGCAATTTTAAACCACAAACCCCTATTAGTCAGAAGCGTGTGCTCACAGAAATAGATTTGTTTAAAACACCCGAATTTCACCAAGTTTTCCGCTGTCAACAGAAGTCAGCAGTTGCAAGGAGCACTAACTGCATTCCAAAATAAGGACTCTGATGGGCTACATATGGTCTACAGAGCAGTAGTGCAGCAGGAATCAGTATCACGCCTTACACCCACCCCAAATGTGACCAAGCTGACAATAAAATGCCATAGAGGTGTATGATGAGGCTGTGGGGGCAGTTACAAGGTGCTCTGCAGTATGTTGGGGGCTGAGATGCTGCAGAAACTAGAATTAGTCAACAGTTCAGGAAAACAGTGAGGAATGAGGTCTGTCTCCTGCCTACCACAGTATCAATCTGGTGGAAACTAGGAGAGACTGAGCATATCATCTCCAGTTTCCTTGTCTCTGTGTAAGGAGAAATGATGGCTCAGGGGTGAGAACTTAAAACTCACAAGTCCCAGTCTGTGGATGCAACTAAACCACAGGTGCAGCTCTGAACTTTAATTTATCCTGAGATAAACAAGCCATGAAGTTCAACGGATAAAGTTCATGGCTGAGGTATGTAGTTAGGCTGAACCCAGCCACAGGGAAGAAATATGACCTCTGATGAAGCTCTCTGAGAGTTTTCCACTAAGATGGAAGGGAGGTTTGGTTTCCATTGAATTCCTACTAGATGATGCTTTACACAGAGCTGAGCAGGGACACAGCTAGGATGGCTCTGAGGACCACACAGCCCCTGTCCTTAAGTCTCCTTCTTGCTCTCTGCTTCATCTGGAGCTCTAGCAGCAGGAGCTGAACCTATTGAACCAGGATAGTGCTTCAGCCCTTGGAGAGGCTTCTGAGCATGCAGACCCGTTAGCATTTGGCTGCCAGGTGACTCCCCAGAGCCCTGTAGACTCAGACCTCAGCCACAAAAGAGCATGTGCCAGGGAGATTACGAGTTGCAATCTGTGGTCAACACCTCCATGATCCCAAAGTAGTTCAGCTCCTCACATTTTACTCATGAGGAAAGACATGTGCTGTGAGTGAATGCCTCAGCCTGCTTCACAGGGGTTGAGCTGACAAATGGAGGCTGCAATATTTCAATCAATAGGGAGGAAAAAAAAGAAGAAGCAGCAGTCAGAGAAGACAGAGACATTATTGATGCTTCTATTACAGTTTGAAATTGGTCGCTGTGGAGAAAAACAAGTAGCCACAGAGTGGACCTGGCCTGACCTTTCACTCCTCAGCAGGCAGTGGATTGGTCATTCCAGTCCCTGCCAGTGAAAAATGAGGCTGGAATCGTTTTCTTTTAGTGGATGAGGGACCAGTGCTCAATCCCCACCACAGCAGGGGAGAATTCACAGGTCAGGGGGGAACCTGTAGCCCTCACTGTAAGCTCCAGAGAGATTCCCGTATGACAGGACAGGGAATGCAGGATTGATTTGCTGCTTAACCTGAGCGGTGTGTGTTTAAGTGTGAAAAACAGACTCCGCAGAAAGGGAGAGGAGTGTAAGAGTGATGGACAAACCAGAGCAGAAAAAGATGTGCATCCAACAAGGCAGGGAAATTTCAAGCCAGGAGCTCTAAAGGGAGAACTTAATACCTTCTTAAGGTATCTACTTAGACTGCATATTCTTCAGCCTAAGTAAACAGAGACCCCTAATATCAGCCCATCTTAATAGGCTTGGCTTCCACTATAAGCTTCAAGAAAATGCACTTACCTTCCTTTTATCACTCTGTACTGACTTGAGTGGTGAACTCTAATGAAGAACAAACGTCAGAGAAGCTCTTTAGAAGAACAAGTCACAAGCATTCATAATAAATCTGTTCGGATGCACTTTGGGGAAGTAAATCTCTTAAATTATTAAAGTGTCAAACTGCTGGGACTCGGGCAGGTTGAGAGCTGTTGTGGTGAAAGCCACTGTAGCCCAGAATGAGCAGGGCAAGAAAGGAAACAAGCACATCTTAAATTGAAGCTGCTCCCCTTGTGCTGTGGCTTGTAACCAGCTGTATGTCTTTACTTAATGAATGACAGAGCTGCAACAGTTTGGGTTACAAGGTGGAGGAAGAGGAGGAAACAAGGATTGACAAGTAAAAGCAGAGAAGTGAGGGAAGGCCATAAGAACACTTGACTGTGGAGCAAAGATTGGAATAGAAGAAAGATCTGTATGGCCAATAGTGATGTGACAGCTAGCTCCTCAGTTTAAGATCCAGCCATGATAGGTATCAGTCAGAAGAAGGGAGGCTATCCTCTTCATTTGCCTGGAAATGTAGTAAACTGAAGGAAATACTAAAAATCAATTGACTTACATAAGCATGAGAAAGGCATGGAATTGGATTCAGATCCACTCTTCTGCCTGTGCCACTTGCAGTGTGAGAGTGGCTGCATCCTATAGCCACCTTGGCCATACATGCGTATGCCACTTCCTATCTAAATGCTGCCTATAATCCAGCTGTTATGATACTTAAGCATATTCTTCTAATTAACCGCCTGAATTTATTAATGGTCTGTTTATACCCATTTGTTCTTCTTTCAGCATTGTGCCTTTGATTTAATAGCTCTTTTCCTTCCCTGCTGTTATGCTCCAATCTACTTATATGCAACAATCACCTCCCCTTTCTCAGCTTTCCATTTTGCTTGGCTAGAAAATGCTAAGCTCCTTAGTTGCCTCTTGTAAAGAAACGATCTTCATTTCCAGACCATAATTTTGTATTGTTTGAAAAGCACCCATCAAAAGTTCATTATTTCCTCCTCCTTTTTCCTTGGCAAAAAGTCAGGATTTTGAGCAAAACCAAATGTGCTACTTTTTCTGTCTGCTGTTAACCACCAGCAGCATGAAGACTGACTCAAGTTACTCTAAGGAAAAGGACAAGCAAACTGTGCAAGCAATTCAGTCATCAGGGGAGTTTAATTCCACCAACCCACCTGAAACCTTTTGAAGTTGCTTTTCAAACAGTTTTAAGCAGCAAATCCTGCCTGTGACAAAACCACACAGGTATTATTTGCAAGAAATAGTGTTTATTCATCAAAGTCGATAGGAGTTTTTCTGGTTTATACAGATCAGGTTCTATTCATTTATAGATTGTGCAGTTCAGAGAACATCCAGCTGCAGATAAACGCTGTACTTTGTTGATATGATATCTTGTGTCTCTCTGTACTTAAGGGCTTTAGAAATTGATTAACTGAAACCCTTATCAGGAAGGTAACTGTTATAATACTCATTTTACTGACGAGGAAAATAGGGCACAAAAAAGCTTAGCGAAAGACACAAGGTTACACAGTGAATTAGTGGCAGGAGTACTGATTCCATCTCCCTGGTTTGGCCATTAGATACACTCCCTTAATCAGAACCTTCCCCCAAGCCCTCTGCCTAATTTTATTTCTTTCTATGACACGTTTTGCCCTGCCTTTCAACATTCGCTAGCTGGAACCTAGAGGAAAATCACTGCCTTTAGGCAAAAAAGGTGGCCTCAGCAATATTTTAAGTATGACAACAAAAAAAAACCCCAACCCTCACTAAAAGAGCATATCCTCATAAGATTTTTCAGCCTGAATTCACAGCTTCGGAGAATTGAGCTAAGCCACCAAATAGCTGGGTGCTTTATACGAAGCAAACCTCTTAAGGCTTTGCATTCATACATTATTAGTAGCTCCATTCTATATCTAAGTTACTTATGTAGCTCCTAATTACCACAGGATCTTAATGCCTCATCTTAATGTATTTATCCTTACTTCAGCCCAATGGCACAAGACAGTGTTGAAGACTCCTGCTCCATGGACAACTTTAATGTCACAGAAAACTCCAGAAAATGCAGCCTAGAGAGGGATTATAAAGTGAGTTTTCCTCTATTCCTTATGCTAAAGGCAAACTTCATGTTATATGTGGTTCTGCCTCCATGAGCTTGGCCTTTTGGGATCTGTGTGCTCTGGTGACGTAGAGATCAGCCAGGTTGGTGTGGAGAGG
>JBCJKH010056945.1:28195-40509 GCA_039877255.1 Loriculus beryllinus | reverse complement strand
AGTTTGCTGTGTCATTACCCACGTTTTGGGTTTTTTTGTTTTTTTTTTTTTTTTTTTTACAGTATCCAGCACAGCAACGTTACAGCTTGTGTTGGGAGCTCCTCGATGTTACGGTATCACAAGTACATGCTATTTTAAAAGCAGTGATATGGACTTCAAATACTCTGCAGTACAACCCACCCAATTTTTATCATTTGTTGCTTCAGCCTTCACATTGTGTATTTTCAGCTGTTCTTTGCAGTTGTGGAGTTTAAAATTCTTTTTTGAAATGAGTTTTTAATACCTGGGTGGTATTAGGTTTCAGTGTGTATGACTGATGAGAGACTTGTGCTTAAAATCGTGGAATGCTTGTAGCTCTATGTACAATGATAGAAGGAAAAAAGATGAAGGTACTTGAGGACAAGGTAGCTGAAAATGTGAAAGATGTAGGGGGTATGGTATGTGTGTGGCAAACAAACTGTTTCAGAACCAAGCCGAGAACTTGTGTTAGTTTAGCTGAGCCAAGTAAAGCTTCACTTGCCCTTTCCTGGCTGACAGGGATGCTCTCATCAAACTTCCCTGCTGAAAGGCTGTCATACTTCAGCCAGGGATAAGTGGGATGAATACCTTGCCCTTCTGTACAAATCTAACAAATTCTAAGCTGATGAATTTGCACCATTCAAAGGTGAATTGCTTAAGAGTGTTAAAGCTTAAGTGTTCTGCTATATAAATAGCCTGGTAGCCCTTGCCACAGGTTTCTTTACTGAGCGTCTCCACATTTCAAGGAGGAGCCAGGGCTGAACGAAGTATTTCTTTCGTTTTTAACTGATATCATCTACAGTCTTTAAATAGAAAAAGAGAACTTTTTTTCTTTTTTTTTTTTTTTCCCCCTTTTCAGCATTGCTGTAAACAAAAGCTTTTCTTGCAAAAAACTTAATTGGTTGTATGTAATACATTGGATAGATAGAGGCCATCAGGAAACAGACCTCAGAGCTCTGTTGGATACAAGTTCTGTGTGGCTTTAATTTATTTAGGTGTTTTGGGCTTTCTCCTGGGGTGTTGCTGAAGTTTCAACTTCTGAAAATTTGATCACGGAGATAATCCATCCTGCATCTGACTTTAAAATAATATTACGAATAAAAAGGGCTGGAGCAAGACCACTGCTCCTAGGACATTGAAAACAGTTTTAGAGGTGTGGACCCTTCTGAGAGATACCAGTGCTTACTCTCTGTGCAGCTGGAGTCATGAGGAGTAGAGGTAACTTATGAGGTCTCAAGACTGATTGATTAATGGATAGCTGTTAGCATCTGAGGTGGTGGGAGATGACATAAAGGAAAAATGCTGTTGATTTTCTATTACTAGCTTATAACCTCTAGCAGTTTCCATTGCAAGCTCCCCTTTCTCTTGTTTCTGTGTACATGAGAAAACTTTCATTGCTGATAACTCCTCAGTTTGATAGAATGATTTTACAGACTGACATTGTTGGTGTTAGCAAGAGTGAAAAGACTTATTTTGTTGTTGTTGTTGTTGTTGGGGTTTTTTTGTTGTTTGCTTCTTTGTTTAATAGCAACTGATGGAGTCAACATCCTGGGATGTGCTTGCACTCAGAATCATTATATTCTTAATGCCATGATGCCTTTTACGTCTTACTATATTAATGCACTTCTGTGATTTTCATAACTGTTTGGGATCTTTGGCCTAGAGTCTTTGAACGTTGGATTTTGTGTTATGGGTCCTTAAGAAATGGCCCAGTACAATGCTCAGTTACAGAAACAATGGCAATCTGAAAGTATAAATCCCTTTATGGTAATAGGAGCAAGGACACCAGCTAGAAGTAGAGTGTCTTGTCAGCAATTTTAATTCTCTTCTAAATAAGGTCATTTAGAGTAGAAATAAAAATGTTTTGGTACAACTAGAGGCTGAGGACCTGTGGGAGATAAAAAAAATAATCAAAGCTAGATATGAGCAAAACTTGGTTTTGTTAGTTTGTGTAGAAATGAACTTCTTAATGTCATCTTTAACTGTAGAATTAGAACATCACCATCGAGCAGGCTGCCAGTATTGTGTCACTTTTTGGAAGCAAAAAATGTCTGAGTTTGGTAATCTACAGTTGAACTTCCTATTTCTTTTAGTTATCTGCAAGTGTACTCGTTTGAGCTCCCTGAGCACAGCTATGCCCACGTTTGCCCAGAAGTTCTTGTGCCATCTGGGCAAGTCTGTACAAATGTTATTTTGGCAGAGTTTTGGTTGAAGTTCAGGTGTTTGCCCAGTAAGCTCAAAGGAAACCTTCAGTGTGTGAACCTATATGTACCTCAAAAAAAGAAAAAAAGGGAGGGGGGAGGGGAGAGAAATTTGTAACCGCAGTTTGACACAGCTCCAGTCATTACCTACTGCTCATCAGCTCTAATCTGTGTGCAGCAGCTTGTTTCCTCTCTTCTGTTGAGGTTAAACTTGTATCAGTGGGGGAATGTGTTAACATTTGAGATCAGAAGGCTTCCAGGCAGAGCTGCTGGCATGCAAAGGCTCACAGTCTGGATCTAGGGGCAGCCAGTTTAAATGTGGGTACAGGGATTGAAACTGCTTTGTTTGCATTCTTCTTCAATCTTTGCTGGTTTAGAAATCATTTTATTTCATGGTTTGGGAAGCTAAAAGCTGACGAGAGAATGGGCTCTGAATCTAGGGTTCTCCCTCCCTCTGCTCCGTGCAGACCTGTGTTAGGAAAGCACTGAGGAAGTGCATGGTCGGGTCTGGAGAAAGGGCTAAAGTGTGGATGGGCTGCTGTTGCGAGTCAGCAGCAGTTGCACATGTGGAAGTAAGCACAGCCTTCCCAGCACTCATGAACAGTGAATATAGCTAAAAAGCTTGAGAGTGGGTCTGCCTTCTGAGAAATGATTGGCAGGGCTGGAACATAACTCATTACTGAAGCAGCAGAAGATTGGGAAATACTCGTTTATGCCAGTTCAAATTGCTCTGGTCCCTAGAGACTTGGCAGTGTGATTCACCACTATGAAATATTCAGGTTTCAGTCATCTTTGCCTGGTGCAAAAACTGTAACTTGGTTGTTTCTAAAATGTTGAGCTGCTTCTGCATAAACAAGCATTAGTGTGTATGGAAAGTGCATGTAAACAGATAGATACAAAGTATAGCTATATATTAAACTTCTAAAAAACATGGGTATATCTAAAATGTATACACATTTGTATTCACTTGTTTGTAGGCTTAAGGAGGTGTTTTGGCGGATGAACAGTAGGGCACAGAACTGAGCATCGGGTGTGCTAGCAGATTAGTAGTGGCTCAGATTTAATAGAGGATTTAATGTCTGGTCGTATGTTCTTCACAGTAACTAACATATATGTCTGAACTGCTCTTAAGCTTTATTTAAGATACAAAAATCTCGATTTTGTCAGTGTGTCAAACTTTGCTGGGTTTGAAGGTAAATTTCTGTGAAAGCTGATACTTTTGTTTCAGACTTGTCTGACCATTCCTTCTTGCCAGACTTACCACTGCAGAGCAGTCCACAGTTCCAGATCACCTTTCTTCCAGGGCTGTTCTCTAGGAATCCCGAACCCCTAGTGTTCTTCCTTCTGAATCAGACTGGTCATACAGCCTGAAGTCATTTTGCTTCCAGTTATCCAAACGAGCCACCCCCTGATAAACACAGGAAAGTCTTTTTATTCTACCAGATCATTGCATCGTCCCATTTCTGCCCTATCATGGAAATGTGTGGCACTCCTGGAAACACTGTGTTCCCAGCTCTCCCCCTCCACCTAGTCAACATAGCTTGCCTGCCAATTTATTCTCTTTGAATATGGGTTT
Organism: Loriculus beryllinus; assembly: GCA_039877255.1. Classification (NCBI taxonomy): domain Eukaryota; kingdom Metazoa; phylum Chordata; class Aves; order Psittaciformes; family Psittacidae; genus Loriculus; species Loriculus beryllinus. Next base: position 36,714 of record JBCJKH010056945.1, on the reverse strand, counting down.
GGTCATTCTTGCACAGCTTTGCCAAGAATTACTTAGTAATTGCAACGGGATTTGGAGTGGCCGTGTAATGGAGGAGAAAACAGATTTGTGTAGTTTCTGCTTCTTAAAGACAGATGAGCAAGGCTCGAAGGATTGTTAAACACAGCTTCAATGCCGAGTCTTAATAGATGCCAAATACCCTCTGGTCTGCTTGATAATCTGAAGGTTTCTGTTTTAATACGATACCAAAAGAAATGTAAGTGCTTGAGATGTCAACTTTAACTGAACAAAAAGGGCATTTAAAAACCTAACCTAAATCTCATTCGTGTGGTTTTTTGTTTGTTTTTCTAAGGACCCAGGAGATGGTTTGTTTTCCTAAGATCTTATTGATGTTTTGGCACTCATTTTCCCCATGTCTGCTGTCATAGCTATATAATCCATATCTCTTAATCCCTGAACTCACCCTGAAAGATAACATGAGGAATTTTACTTTTTTCCTGTTACTTTTATTAATGCAAAAGTTGCGTGTGAGAGGATGGCTTGTGTTCTGCTCTAAAATGCATTGCTCTTACTTTAATCCCTATCACTTGTGCTCATATCTTTTCTGCACAGCTGAAGTGTGAAGTAACAAATTGACATTAGGCCCAAGTTGTTTGTATGTATGTATATATTTTTCTTTTCAGAATTTCACTAGAAGGCTAAGCTTTGTATTTTGGCATTTGGAAAGAAGTGCACGGTGTGTTTTAAATCCCAAGTAAAATTTATTTTCCACAACTGCAGCATCTGAGGTGTGTGTGTGTAGGTCTATAAGGCCTCAGAGCCCTGCTTGCTGCAACAGGAAGGCTTCAAATGCTCTCTGATTTTTCTTACAAGGCTTTAGCTTGTTGATTAGTATTGATTGCTGAAGGAATTGGCTACTTGAATAGATACTGAATCAAATAATCCCTTCAGTTCTTGCCTTGCAAATCCATTGTCATGGAACGAGATGCTGAGAAGTTTTGCATACGTGCCACAGCATGATGGGAAATTCTCTCACAGTCTGACTGGTAAAAATTGCACCTCTTTTCTTCTTCTTAAAGTACCATTGACAACTGATACTTATGCATAAATTTTAGGTAATAGTTTGTAGTTACATCTAATAGAATAACAGCAAAAGGCCAGGAACATCCTTTTGATATACCTAAATGATTTAGACACAGTGAGAGTTAGCCTTCTAAGTCCTATAGGCAGTATTGAAAACTATTTTTGTGTCTTTCTACCTAAAAACTAGCACTGATTCAGCTGCTGACACACAGCATAAACGGAGCACCTGCAGGTATTGTAGCTTTTAAATTTTGTATTCTAAACTGGTCTCTGAGATGCTGGTGACAAAACCATCAACTATCCCGGCCCCACCTGCCCAAGACTTTGCAGTAGTGTGGGTTACGTATTTGTAAGAGATTACTGCTGACATGTGAAAGTAAGAATGAACCAAATGGGAGATGCAGGATCAGCTGCCTAAGTTTTGTTTCTGGTAACTGACTCATGCAAAGCAAAGGGAAGTCAAATGATTCTTACCGTTGTACTGTTTACAGACTCAGAGGCTCTGGCTAACAGACAGGTTTTTACCTGTTACACACTTTGGGGTCAGATTGCTGTGTTGGCTACCTGTTTCTATCCTTTGAATACCAAATTTTTTTGTTTCCGTTCACAGAAAAAACTTGGCTGAATTTAGCTCACTGGCATTCTAGTTCTGTTTCAGATTACTTATAGCTGTAGTTATTGTGAAAATACTTGGTTTAGTTGATAATTTCAGATAACCAGTTACTAAATGCTTCTCACTCAACTTATTCCTTTTCTATTTTGATGTATTTCAGATTCTTGGATTAGAGAGGGAAATAATTCACATAGGAAGAAGGGGCTGTTGGGAAAGCTGAGTTTGTGGGGGGGTATATACTGTTAAGTCATGAGTTGCATCATATTGTATGAAGCATCCAGATAGTGCAGTTATTCTTCTGTGTTAGGAATAGCATAATTGTTGCTAATAGGAGTTTCATTCAGGAGATGATCATTGTAGAGGATACTTTGGAGATAGTCATTTTGCTCTCTGCTCTGGTTTCTGATTAAATTCCTGAGGCTGAATTTCTTGTAACGAGAAATTAGCTTTTGGATGAATTTCCAGTGGAAAAGTATTGATTAAGAGCTATTTGTGACCATTTGAGTTTCAGGAGAAGCGAATGTGTTGGAAGTGGGAAAAACACGTGCACACACAGGGTATGGTTCACTGATTTTTCTTCATCCTCTGAAGACTAATATTCAGAGTCTCAGCCATTGAGAACTGATAGCAGAAATCTATCACAAAGGAAAACCAGAGAACTGGTGAACAGAACGAGAGAATTTTTATTAATTTTTTTTTAAGATGAAAATAAAGTATCAGAAGTAGTTAGAACACAGGTGATTATCAGAAAATAATATGAAGCCTTAATATAATAAACACCTGAAAACACATGCATAGTGTAGAAATTAATAGTCATGTTCCTGGGGCTCTCTTTGAACGTGGCACATGAGCAGGTTTGAGCTAATAGATGAGGTCTATGAACTTGCTAGACCCTTTAGATCATTAGATCATTAGATCTACTGAAAATGATGGGAATTGCTTTCCTAGGAAGAGAAGTAAGTTAGTACCCACCGATTTTGCTCTATTCTCTTCCTTATGCCCACTGTGCACTGGTTCAGGGGTAATTAGATGACTGAGCACCTGAAGTAGAACTGGTTGCCTTTTGCTGATTTAGCAAACCTACAGTTAATCCATTGGTTTTAAACACCTCTTCTGTACTGTATGTGCAATGCATTGAAATCACATAGTGCCACTGCACAGGTCTTTTCTAGTAGTGATATTGTTGCCAAATGATCTCTGCATATTGATAATGAATTTTCTCTGTTATGCATATAACTTTCCCTGGGGTGGTGTGAAACTAGATCACCAAAATGATTTATGAAATGGAAAGCTGTTTGAAAGCTCATATTAGTGGTGGTTTGACAGTTTTTGGCTTTGTTATTTTAAGTGACTTTTATCATGGGATCAGTTTATAAAAACAATGGGAAGGAGAGGGGGTGGTGCTGCATATATACGGATACTGCTGTATAAGACCCAAGCATCCAATACAGAAAGGTCCTGTCTCTGAAACTAGCAGAAGTCAAATAGTTACTGCCTCAAGTGTGTATCTGTGACAGTTCAGTTAAATGTGCAATGCTGTACTACGAGATGGCATCTCTCTATAACAGCATATTCCCTACAAACACTGATAAGAGTTTGAAAGGCTTTCAAGAGTTGCTTTCCATTAGATTTAGCTGCAATTGTTACAAGACTAAAATTTGGGGATTTGAGAAATTTAGTTTGTTTTGCAGCTTTTGCTTATGTCATCTTATACAAGCCTTTCACTTGTTAGGAAGGGGAAAGGCTAGGAACTTGTCACTCTCACTGTCTTTCAGCTAGAGGTCCAGGTTGTTGTGTCAAAATACAAATTCCAGATAGTACAAGGCTAGGCAAAATTTAATAGCAATTGTAGCTTCTTGAAGTGTGCATTATGGTGGGGGTGGGGAGAAGATGTGAACTGGAACTGTTTACAGACAAATTTAGTACTTAAAAAAGAAAGTGTTTGGCATAAAGGATGCGTTACCATAAATGAATCCTTTTGGAGGAAAAAAAAAGTCTAGCACAATTTATAGGAAGGTGCTTAAAACCAGTGTCAGACCTCCATGGGCTTTCCATAAATGTGTCTTGAGGAATTAAGAGCACAAACTGAAACAAAGCCTTTTTCTTGTCTCACTTTGGAGGGCAAGGGCAGGGGGAGAGAATGTCAGCCCCAGCATAGCTGGCTTCTCAGCCTGTTGCTTGTTCAGCCATGGCAGTGGCTCCGTGCAGGCAGCAGTGGAGCTGGTCCAGGCACCTCGTGTTGATGCCCTGATTTCCATTTCCCTTTTTCTTTGCTGTCAGTGCAGTGGTACACTGCGTATGGCCTAAAGGACAGGTGAGCATTTTCTCTCTGGGGTTGTTGCTGCTTCTTGGACCTGTGTGAAACCTGGCAGTGATTGTGTGTTACATTAATAATATAGAGTATTACTCTTACAGTTCTGTATATAGGTAAAGATTACTATTACACTGAAATTGATTGTGAATTACTTAGTTTGTTGATATATCATGAAATCAATTCAGGCATGTAATAGCTTTTGTATTATTACTTTAAATACTGTATTACCTTCCTTGGGACTCAGTATAATGAGACATATGCATGTCTTAATGATTTATTTTTTTGTACATGATGTAGATTTGCACTAATGATGATTGGAAATAAATATATTTGTTTTTTATAACACATTTGTCTGTACACAATCAAGCTAGAAAGTGTTTTCCAGTGACAGCAGCTTTTCCTGGCTACTTTTGTATCAACACTTGGCATTATCTAGTTGCTCGGCTCAGTGCGTTCTTGAATCATTTTCAGGAAAAAAAAAGCGCCTCCATAGGACTTAGATTTTTGGGAGCAGACAAAGATTCTTTCTGTACTTTTCTTCTGAATCTTTAACTTTTATGTTTTTCTGAATGAGAAGAAACGTTCTTCAAAGGAACTTATGCCATCGTGGGGAGTGGAATGCTTTGGTTGTGAGGAGTTTTTTCTGCTAATACTTTCTAAGTGGTCTCTGGGTGTGGGCATGTGTCTCTTAAGCAGTCCTCGGCACTGTGTTTAGCTTTAGGTGTATCTGCACAGTGCTCCAGAACTGTTATTATGGTTCATTTAAACAGACACAAGGTAGTTTAAAACAAATTAATTTGGGTTCCAGTACAGGCCTGCTGCAGGGCTGAGGTTTCACTGGCTAATATCTAGCCAGAGCAGGTGTTCCTGTGTGTTTCATATTGATGTTTTTATGACTATGGCCTACCTATAGTAGCTGCTGTAGAGGAAAGTCAGATAGGTCCTTGCATGCTGCAGTCATACCTGGCTTGTTGCTCTTTGCTCGTTCCTCGTTGCTACATTTTGAACTCATGAGTTTCAATAAAATTGCAGGGGATGAAAGTTGAGAGAGCAGCTTTGTAAGATGGGTCTTCAGTCTATGTACAAAATGGACAAAAAATGGGATTTTACTTCCCTTTAATGATAGCCGGTATATCACAGCAAGGCAAGGTGCTACCAATTGGCATCAATCTCGAGATTCCCCATATTGACATGAGTCGTTCAGAGCTGATAAAAAAACCATCAGGTCTAGTCATAACTTGCCTCAGTAAAGGTTCACAATAGCTTCAAGAGACTGTCTCAGTCGCCATCATTTTTCTGAGCTGAGGCTGTCAGTTTGACAGTTGAGGTTTTCAGCACATTATCTGTGTTACTGGCTCACTAGCTGGTGAGCAGCTTGGGGTGAAATCCTTGTCTCGCTCAGGTTGCTGGATGCTTTACTATTGACCTCAGTGTTCCTTTTTTCCCCTCCATATGCCATTGAATTAACATATATTTCAAATAGAGATCACATTTGTAAACACTGTCAGCTTTAGGCTGCTGGGTGTTGGAGGTGATTGATGACAACAATACTGGCCTTTGTAGGAGATGAGGAGAAGTGGATGAGCCTCAGACCCTAAAATTGCCACTCCCCTGTATTGCTACCTACTTACTGCAAAATGCAGAATCTCCTGTCTGCCATTCTGCTTCATGGTTTAGCCTCTCTCCTGCTGCCAAGAATATTTTTACTCTGCATCAAGAGAAAATGAATTCATGCCTTCAGGATTTGTACTCTTTGCTCTGTGCTATATGATAGCAACCCAGTGAGATGTGCAAGTGGAAAGTGCATTAATGATTGATAAAAGCTGAGAGCTGTTTAAATTCTTTTCCTGTTTAATGACTATCAATAATTTAATGCATTTACTGTATGTTTTTAAGAAATAACACCCATATTACAGGCTTGGGTTTAGTAGGCTAAATGATTCAAGCTTCAAAAAATACAGATTTCTGATATGAAGTGTATCCTCTTTTTAATTAAAAATAAGACAGAAAAATATTGTATCAGGCTTGTAAGATGGGGATAGTTCTTGCGAAACAAATGCTTCTGCGTGTCCCCTCCACACCCCGCTTATGTTTTGAGCTGTTGTCAAGTCAGCACATGGCTCACCAGCAGTGGTACCAGGAGCCCATGCTGCCACCCCAGGAGGGAGCCCCGCAGGAATGCTACTCTCCAGGACATGGTCGTGTGCCTGAACGTCTCTGTCCCGTATGTCCTAGGTCCCAGGTTCCACAACACCACTGTTATTTTAGCGGGTTTATCAGCATCCCATCACCTGAGTCCCTTGGGGAGCACTGAGGAGCATGGCTTTTAAGGAAAGAATTGCTTCTTTCTAGATCTGGTTTAAAAAGGAGTTTCTAGTTTGTAAAAAATATCCCCCTCTGTTTCTTCAGAAGGGACCAAATCTTTGGAGTGATCAGTATCTACCATTGGGCTTGTATGCACTGGGTTTGGTCCTCAAGGCTTTGCATGTAAAATACGGGGTATAAAATCATACTTGTGCTAGGTATGTACCTTTTTTGGTAGTTAAGAGATAATGAAATCTCTTTTTTTTAGTAGTAGTGGTCACTGCAGTTAGACTGATAAGTGAATGTGTTGGTAGATTTTAATAAGCATGTTATCTAAATGCAAGCATCTGTATAGTGCTTCTGTAAACTTAAGTTTTCACATGGACAAATGTCAATTTGAGAAGAGCTTTTTTTCATGATCCAAAGAAAGCAGATGGGGAAATGCAGATAGCTATAATATTTAAGCTGCAGAAAAGACCTGTGTAAACACCTCTAAGTATATAGAAATGTAATACATTTGGCATTTGAAGGTGGTTCAAATTACTAAAAATTAAGTTCCTTGTTTGAAAACTACATTTCATGTAGGTGAAGCAGAGAATCTTACATTTAGACATCTGTTGATGGGTATATCCCATGAGTTCATGAAGACCTGGGCAAATCAAAGGAAAATTTATTTAGCTCTGTGTTTTGATTCACTCTTGCCATATTTTTATCTTTTGTCTGTGCTTCTGCAACAATATTTTGATAGCTTTTTTTTGGCTGTTTGTAATAGATACTTGAGAAGAGCTTCCTGTCTTTGTGCAGATACAGTTCTGGGAAAACAGTATTTACGTTTTGGAGAAGCTTGTTTCTTCACAAATACCGCTAGTACCGGTATTTGTAGTGGAAGCGCTTACCGTGTTCTGTGTATACAGACACATACACATGAGTGCAAACATACATATGCATGGATAATAAGAATATGCTTTTAATTCATACTAAGTTAAATAAGAGTGTGCTAATTTCTAGCTTGTTCTTTTTCTGTTGCTATAGGTAGGTGCTGTGTTGTATGTAAGTTTCATTTCGTACTGACTCTGTCCCGAGTGTAGTTAGTAGAAAATAGATTGGAGAAGGAACCTGCTTGCAAGGGCAGGTGAGGTTCCTGGCTTTGTAACACAAATTTTAGAGTCCTGCCCTGAGAGTTAAGGGAGGGTCCCCAAAATACCTGGGAGGTGCCACTGTCATTAGAGGCCTAATATGTCTTAGAATAAGGTATGTATGTGAGAGATACTTCTGATACTGTTCCAAGAAACGTTTTACAAGAATGTGTGTGGAAAAAGGGCTCTTCTTCAGTTTCATCATGATCAGTAAGAGTAGGTATTTTAATCTTTTTTTCTTAACTTGTTTGTTTCTACAGTGAGAAATCGAGATTATTTCTCCCTTCCATAGATATCCATGGAATGATTACCTTTCCTAGATTAAGATGTTGAAAAATAAACAGGAAAAAAGGAAAATAAATTTTGGCTATCATAGAAACTTTACCTATTTCTATTAGTGCACACTGAGTGCACCTATAATTTACCTGAAGAAAAGTACCTGTTCGTTAGATTTGAAGTTTGAAAGTACCTGTTTGTAGATTGAAAAAACCTTGAGAACATATGTATTATTTTTTCCCCTGTGAATTGTGTGAGGTGATTAAGATGTACTAACATGCGCACCCCCCTCTCCACCCCTGCTTTGCCTTATGCCATGAGCACAGTTTGGGGAGGGAGCTGTCAGTGCTGTGATCTAATTTCTTTCTCTAGTTCTTGGTGTAAAGGAAGTAATAAACATCATAGAGCTAGAAAATCCAATACACTAGAAAATCTTCCAGGTTGGTTGTGTATAAGGGAGGTTCCCTATAAGGGAGTAGTTTGCCACAGGGCTGATGGGGGCTCTTTGCAGGGGTCAGATAAGGTAAGGTGAGCAAAATCTGCCAGTCACGTAGACTGGAAGTGAGGGCAGTTACTTTCCCAAAACTACTTATTTTCTGGATGTAAGAAGTCTCTGGATCAGTTAAATTAAGAAATAGATCTTGGAAAACGTCATGCAGGATCTTTGCGTGTAGCTCTGGGAAGTGGGTTAGATTTGGGTAATGCCTGGAAAAAACCCACTATTTTCATTGTGCAGCAGAGGAACAAATCTGACACTGATTACTCAGATTGTTTTTGTTTTTTTTTTTTTGTTTGGTTGGGTTTTTTGTTTGGT
>JBCJKH010056945.1:15466-27832 GCA_039877255.1 Loriculus beryllinus | reverse complement strand
TTGCGTGTAGCTCTGGGAAGTGGGTTAGATTTGGGTAATGCCTGGAAAAAACCCACTATTTTCATTGGGCAGCAGAGGAACAAATCTGACACTGATTACTCAGATTGTTTTTTTTTTTTTTTGTTTGGTTGGGTTTTTTGTTTGGTTTTTTTTTTGGGGGGGGGCGTTATGAGGTTTTGGGGGGGGATTGTGGTTTGTTGTTTGGTTTGTTGTGGTTTTTTTTTTTTTTTCTTTCATCAAAATCCATTTCAGAATTCCTGGTCCAGGTTTCAGTCTTCAGCTCAGGCACTGTTTGGGATCAGCATGCATATCGTGAAGTTTAATGAAAACCCAGGTTTAGCTAGTGGAATTGAGGTTTGGTTTCTATGTTTTTATTAAGCTTGGTATTGGAAAGCAACTCAGCTAAATCCACTGCAGAAGTTGACTCACACACCATCTGAGAGTGTTTGTCTTAGCATATGCCTCTTCATTTATCTAATGTTGATGTCAACGATTTGTTGGGTTTTGATACAGTGTTTCCCAGTTTTCTGTTTGTTTCCTTCCTGTAGTGGCTGTGTACCCAAAACATTTTGACATTTTTCTCATAAAAATTATCTCTGGCCCTGCCAGAAATTTAGTCAAGTCTTTTGGTATGGCAAGTTATTTGGCTAGGTTTCTCCACTTAGAATGGGACTTTTGGGTAATGTATTATTTCACTTCATTTATATTATTTTCTTGCCTGAGGATTTGAGAATAGAGCAGTCTCACCTTTTTTGGGTTAAGTGATGTTGAGTCAAAGCTACAGCCCCAAGAGGTACTCCCTGAGAAGGAGAGACATTTTTTGCGCTTAGCCTTTTTTGCCACCTCTTGGTTTTTATGTTTGATTTTAAAATATGCTTCCTCCAAATCTTGTACATCTGCTTTAAGTGTAGCCAGTATATCAATTCCTAGCAGACTTTACCTGACAAATGTGGAGGGTTTCTCTTAGCAGGGAGAAAAATGCTGTCTGAAGCATCCTTTTGGCTTAATAATAACAAGAAAAGCAAATGGTGTATTTGATTTAGGGATACAAAACTGGTATGTGACTAGGGGGGGAATACTTTTTTCCTTGTATTTTGCAGTATGGTCTGTGCTGAGCTACTCAGTATATAGTGATTAGCACCTAGCCTTGGGAAGTACACTGAGGGTCATTTCTTCTCCTGTCTTGACAATGAGGGCAGTAGCACCTTTTCCTCTTTCTAAAAAGTACAACAATTTGAGTACTTCAGGTGTTGACTTAAGTTGCTTTGCATGCATTAGTACAAGAGGGCTGAAATCTGACAGAAAGCAGAAATGTGATGAGGGGTGTAAGACATCAAGAAGGTGGAATTAAAAAGTATGGGAAGGTTTGCCTTTAAGGGAGGAGATTGAGGAGACAGGTTTTTAAGCAGGTGCATTTTTTGTGTCAGAATCCATTCTTTTGCGTTGTCACATTATTGCTAGGCCTATTTATGGGTGAATGTAACAAAGCAGAAGAGGTTTTGAATCACTGATCTTGTTCTTTCTTTAGTGCACATTTTCTGAGTGTCGTTTCTATGATCTTTTAGTTTTCCATTGTTTATTTACACTGCCACTGTTACTTCATGAATTCTTTAAATCATTGCCTATCTAGAGGGGAATCTGTACAGAATTATTCTTGCAACTTTAAGATTTGCTGACAGGAGGAGAGAAAAACAGAGCTTTTGTCCTCTAGAGAACTGTGGCCATTTAGAGCTGGACAGATTTGGTTTGCTTTGAGGGAGATGCTGTGATGGATGTATGCTGCCTTTTATGTTGTTTCCTATCTGTTGGGGCCCCTTGTATGAAATCTCGTTTGGTCTGCTAGGATCCATAAGCATATTGTTAGCAGACAGGATAATTATATTTTTAAAGGATGATAGAGGTGTGTAGGAAAAGGCAGCATAGACTTTTTTCCTTATTTTGAGAACTTGCATTCAGATTTTCCATGGGACAGAAAATGGTAGAGTTTTCTGTATGAGTATAAGCCAATAAAATGTGATAGAGAACAGACTGGACATGTTTCCCTTTGCTCATTCCCCATGGAAAACCTTGATTGCCATTTCCTCAAATACGTTAATGTCTTGCATGCACCCTTTAAAATAATTTTCCACTTGATTTTCCTGCCTTTCATCAGAGGCAGGTACTGGAGGTAGGGAGGGGCCCATTAAATCTGAGTGTCTGTAAGTCTCTTTAAATTGATGTTAGGAGTAAGGCAGAGAAAGAGAGAGATGTGGTATGAGGTAAAGGGTTATGGTTTTGTGGGAGTGAAGCTGGATTTCTAAATGGTATATTTTAGTCACAAAACGGCATTTTGGTTCTGTTTCTCTTTATTTTGATGTGTAATATATTTCTCTTATTTGTTACTGAAAGATTAAATAGAGCTGGAATAGGTTGTCTTAAAAAATTAAATTGTCTTTGGAAAAAGAGTAGCTATTTTAAAAAGAAATAATTATGATTAGTTGCATATACCTCATAATTCTGGGTATGATCTTTCCAGGGGAGAGTACATAAGCACTTGAATGTCAGTATATACCTGTATGTTCAGTATGCATGTTGGAATTTGCCTTTGCCAACTATTTTGATAGTAAATGTGGCTCATTTGAATTGTTACAGAAGTGGGTGTGAGCTTGGCTGAAGCATATTTACTTAATAGAAAGAATGCTCAAGAATATTTCTGAATGGGACTTCATCTCTTTCTAGTAGGGGACTCTGTCCTGTTCTGACGTTAATGCATCTTTGCTTTTCTTAGTAGGGGACTTGACCTTCCTATTCCATTTTTTGGTAAGGGGGTGAAAATACAGGACAGCTCAAGTTAGTAATTTGGAAATGAAGAATAGGCACAGTAGCTCTTCTAAGGAGGAGTTGTGATCTGTAGCCTTTTGAAAACCCATGAAAACTAATACTTGTTTCTTCTCTTTTTTTTTTCATTTCTTTTTCCACCCTTTAGGAAATACTGTTGTGCTGAGGAAGAAAGCAGCTCCCTGCTTCTTTTTGCCTCCCCCCCCTTTTTTTTTCTTTTCCTTTCCTCCCTTCTCCTTGCCTGAATTAGAAGCCCCAGGAATGTGCTAATTGGCGGCGGCCTCTTCAGAAAGGTAAGAGGTAATTGTTATTTGCTTTTCGAGGTGTCTTGCCTGCTTAGCTCCTTCTGGAAAGGAGGGTGATGTTAGCTTGTCTACATAAAGTTTAAACCAGCTTTCTGGTTAATGTGGATTGCCCTTCTAACAGCGTGATGCGAAATGAAGCTTTGTGCACTTCTCTCTCTACTTCTGTGTGCGGGATACAATCCCTTGGGAAAAACTAGAAGATGAGATACATTTTAAATGCAGAGAAAAAACTAAGTAACTGTTGTACTGCAGATTAATTAACTAAACCTTTGTCTGAATATCAGCTTAGATGAAAGGACAATGAGGTAGGTCTGGAGAAGCCAAGCTGAAGAACTGTGTCTTGAAGAGTGTTTATTTTATTATTACTGTCCATGTACATCTAATCAGATAAATGTAGAATTTTTTTGGGTTGTTCAGTAGTCTTTTTGTTTTGGTTTTAAACCTGCTTGTCTTCTCTGGGGTCCTGCATAGTTTCATGGCTGGTTGTACCACTGACAGATAAAGATAGGAACCAGCTGGAACCCCAGCTCTAGTTCTGAATGGTGTATTTTTGCAAAGAGTTGGAAACAGATGGCAGTTCTTCACTTCTCCAGACTTCTCTTTAGTTTTGTGGAAAAGTGCAAAATGTGATGAATCGGAGTTCAAATGCAGTGCCTTTTTTGTATTACTTCTAAGCAATTAAATTTTGTAGTTACCTGGTGATGTGATCCACATGCAATCCGTGTCTGTCTTTCCACTTTGAAATATTCAGTTTATGTGTAAGGGTATACAAAGTACAGAAATCAGTGCTGTGATTCATAGGGCATCCAGAGCTGCATGAATAAGCTTAAGTCAGTTGCTAGACAAATTGCATGTATATTTTAGTACCAAAACTCAGTGTTTAGATTTGTGTTTGCTTGGGAGCTGGCTGCAGTGCTTTGAGATGTCATTTCCCATTCCATCTTTGTGGTAGACATTAATGCTCCTTGTATTGGAGGCAATATTAAGTTTAGACCTCAGCCATGCCGGTTCACAGTTGATAACTTAAACCAGCTCTGAGGAGGGGTTTATGCTAACTGGCTGGGCTCTGAGCTGGGGAGACTGGTGTGTGATACACATTCTTCTGCCAGATTTGTTCTGTGGTGCTAACTTTTGTGAAGGGTTTGGAAAGACAGTGCAATGTAATAATGTCTTAAATTGCCCCAGTGAGATTTGTCTGAGTTCATTTGTCAGACCCCTCAGACTGACTAAGTACACTAACTTATCAAGGATAAGCTGCAGACAGGTAATGTGCCTTGGGATGTTTTCTTTCTCATTCTCCATCTCATTTTTGACAGTGCAGAGGCAAGCCAAGTCTTTATTGAATGGCTGCTACTAGCTGCCTGGCTACCTTCTGCAATAAAGCTAATGACCTAATGGGCACATGTTTCTCGGAGACTTTCAGCTGAAGCAGAGACAAGGAAAAACATACAGACCAGCTAAAGGGTTCTTGAGGAGCTTGCAATTTCCCCAGGGCTCCTTCTGTGTAATTACCTGTCTATCTCTTTGTCTCCTATCTTTTAATGCAGGAGGAGTGTCAGACTCCAGGCCGCTAATCTTTGTTACTATGGAAAGGCTGGTTACACTCCTCCTCTTGCACTTCAGAAATGGCAATCGCTGGTCCCCAGCTGGTTCCTTGAATCTAACTTAAAAATGGATGATAGCTTTTCTCCTTGGTGCCAGATTAGAGAATGCAGCTGCCTGCACTGTTTCAGGCAGTCATTGCCTCTGCCACTGATGCTGCAGCGTGCTGAGAGAAGCCTGCAGAATCTGCCTTGTGGCTTCTGAACCTGTTTTCTCCAAGACACTTGAAGGCTCTGTAAAATGCCTTTGAACACAGAATTTTGGGGCACACTGAGATGTGGGAGGCTTGGCTGAACTGCAGGCATGGAGGAAAGCTTCTATTAAGATTTCTAGCTCCAGCTGAGTTTTTGTGCGGTTTCTGAATGCCTTTAAACTCCCTGGGTTGAGGGACGAGGGAAGTGCAAGGTTTGCAAGCTGTGTTGCGGGATCGTGGGCATCAGTTGTTGCTGTCTTCCTCCCAGCATGAGTCTTATGCAGTGATGTGCAGCAGAGATAAGTGCCCTCCTCAATTCATAGGTTGAGCTGAAAGGCTGTGCAAAGTCCACTGAAATTTCTCTTTGTCTGCATGCATCTGTTTGTCCCTTTCACATGGCACTGGAAATTCGGAAGCGATTCCTTGCCTGTTGCTCTCCTTCTTCCCCTACTCATGCTTCCTGAGTTTTAACATGTCAGATGGATTGTTCCTCCGAAGCCAAAGCCGTGGTTTGGGAGCAACTCCAGCACAAACACCTTATTCCTGTGCTCTCCTTTCTGTCCTTGCCAGGAGAGGGAAACTGTCCCCAGCTGCTGCAGTGACTTGAGCGCCCAGGAAATGTATGTTGCTAAACCCCTTTATGGTACCTTTGTAAAACGTGCTTTAACTGTCTGCAAATGTATGGTATTTAAGCAGCAGAGTCTGTATTATCAAATAGTCTGCAATCATTCAGACTATTCCTCCGGGTGAAAAGCTTTGGGAGGAGAGGCAGGATGTGATAGTGAAATTTGAGAACCAAAGCAAAAGGGAATTCTTGCCCATGTGTTGGGACTAGAGCAGGTAAAGGAGAGGTGGAGGATGGTGTGTCCTATACCCCATCCTTGACTGGAAGTATGGAAGGAAGACACAACAGAGGGGAGACTCAGGATAGGGACACAGCAATGAAAGAGCAGTCTGGCTAGTGGCCCACAGTTTACCATGTTTTGTTTGCTGCCTTTAATGCTGTGTTTTCTTCCCTCATTTCCTCTAACTAAATTTGGCCAAAAATCATTTGCAATTTTTTTTTGTTCTTTGAAAAAGCAACCATACCTCTGCTGGGTTTGTTTCAGATGATGTGTTGCTCAGCAGTGTATCTACAATTGCGATTTTGCACTGATTCTTGAAAGAACTTCCCCTCATTATTTCACCCTCTTTTCCTTTTTCTTATTTGCATCGACCTGAACCATCTCCAAAGGAAAGGTGATACTGCTGCTAGCTAACATTTCGGGTGGGTGGCAGTCTGTATGTTAAGCAGCATCCTGTAATAACTACCTGTCAGTGGGAAGCTACCCTGATTGTTTGTATTTTACTTTTCATATATAAATCAAGATCATAGCTGTGAGCCTTTGTGAGCATTTCAACAAGGTGTTTGTTTCAAGTTGTGGATTTTTTTTATCCCCCTCAAATCCTTTGAGATAAGTTTGAGGTTAGGATTTCTCATTCGGTGACTGAATTCAGTAAAATGAAGTGTCTGTCAAAGTTACATTGCACCTTATGAGAGGATGACAGGTTCTTCCAGAGTCCTCGGTTTGCAAAGCCTTAACTGACTCCCAGTTTAAACCAGGACTTTACCACTGCTTAAGGCCTTTAAGTACTTGATTAACTTCTGTGTTAATGAGCCTGTGCTCTTTTGGTTTTTAATGAAACCTTTGATATTTCTGATTTTCATTTCATGAAGGTTACAGATTTTAATTTTTAATTCTGATATGGCGAAGATTTAAATCTCGAAAGCTTTATTGGAGAGGAAACCCAATTTCCATCCCAGCAGTGCATTTTTTTTCAGGTTATTTTTGTGTTTAGAATCTCTTTACTGTGTGGTGTGTATTTAAAACATGTAATTGGAAAACTGGATGCTTATTTTGTACCCCCAAAAATATGGTTTTGAACATCTTTGATGGTTTTAAAAGCACAAAATAGAGAGTTCAGAGCTGAAATTGTTCCTAAATTTCTTTCATAGACAAGGTCTAAGAAATACTAAGAAGCAGAGTAAAAATCTGGCATATAGAAGGACAAGAACCTGCATTAAAATGGTAGTAAGAGCTGTGATTTTCAATTTTTTTACCCTTTCAGTTTTTTGGGCCAGCCCTTTTCTGAAGGCAGACTTCACAGGTCCCAGGAAGAGAATAAGTGAATAGGGTTGTGAAGAGAGGTGGTGAAAAGACTGCAAGGGCTTGCCTCAGGGCATCTGTATCTGTATGGAGGGCTATAAGGTACTGCCTACGTCCCCCACCCCCCCTTCTGTGTCGTGTAGCTATGGCAATGACCATTTGTTGTTGCTGGTTAAAACCCTTCAGTTCTTCAGTGCTAGCAAATCTAGTTCTGGGGCAGTTGGCTTTTCTCCAGTTGCAGCAGTGTGGCCTGCCTGCCTCAGTTGTCCTCAGTGCCATGAGGTTTTCAGTGCTCCTCACGGTTGTCATGTTTGAGGTGTACAGACCTACTTCTTAATATAAAACTGAGTTTACTTCTTTAAGAGTAAGTCCTATATGGAGTGGTGTGCTCCCTTGTGCTGCAGCCTCCTCTCCTTCCCTGCTTCAACACCCCAAAGAACTGCGGTTGGGTCATTATTTGATTGCTCCTTGCATCCGCTCACAAAGGTTGAAAGGATGCTTCTGGAGGCTATGTGCCTACCCGCCATCATCCCTGGTGAGTAAGTAATTGCCCTGAGCATTGAGGTGGCTGCTTATGTTCTCTGAAGCTTTGCAGGCCTGCTAGGCAGAGTTCTGGCTGTGGTGCAGTGATGGGGGTACGAACTGAGTCTACAGGAAGGAGTTTTTGGAAAGAGCCTGTGACACTAATCCATTATTAGTGGCTGAGGGGAGCAAAGTGTAGCACAAGGATATTAGTGTATGTGGCAGGTTTCGGTACTTTGCTTTTGCTTATATTACCTGTTAGTCCCTCAAAGAGAAAGCTGGAAAGCCCAAATCGGATGTTAATGTTGTTTGAAGTTAGCAGTGGAAAAAGACCTGGTTTGTTGCCAGATTTCCTTAGAAGTGAAACCTGTTCTCCTCTGCTGGGGAACAGCCCATCTGGGTGCGTATTGCTCCATTCTTCAGCTATGTGATGATGCTTGTAAATCCCATGTATGTTTCAACATTATGCCCATTCAAAAAAAATGAATAACAAAAATCAAGCTAGCTAAATTTTCCTCCCCTAAACCAAGTATTTTAAAGTATGAACCCAATTCATGAGTTGATGTTTCAAAACCATATTTTACAGTCTGTGTCTCTTCTACTGTGTCAGGTATACACATTGTTTTAAAGTCTAGAAAATGTGATGCTGCCAAGGGTGTTGAAAGGGCTGGGTGCTACTTACTGCCAAGGTGGTGGTGGCAAGGATCATGGTCCTGTCTCATCCCTTTTGGCTTTACCGCACGGGAAGACTCCTGTTCGGTTAGCCCAGGCATTACAGCAGAGAGTTGCACTTGGCATCATGTCAGCTGCAGGACAGAAGGTACTTGATCCTACAGGAAGCCTTGTTACAAAGAAATTTTGTCTGAAAAATTCTGTGCAGATTTGAACTGGCTGGGTAAATTTATACTAGAAAGTGCTTTATAAAATGGGGTCTGAAGCTTTTTTGATCTGGTGCTGATGGCCTTAAAAGCCAGATGAAGTACATCAGTGACTCATGGTCGCTTACTGCCCTGCTGTGTGATGTAAACCAGATCTTCCTTGGTGCCTTCCCATGTGCAGCCTTATCTGGCTGGACCATGAATTTCAGGCTTGTGCTTATAGTCTGTGTTGCATAATCCAAACAGGCTCTTCTCTTGAAAGAGACCTTTTAAATTGCTTGTGGCATAAATCCAAAGTTTCCAGTCACTTCAGTAATACTCTACCTGTGTTTTGCCATGTTGGGACAGGAACTTAGACCTAGCATGACTCCAGGACTTAGATTCCCCCTTCCTCTCACCTTCTTCCCCACTGTATGAATTTGTTAAGATTTTAGGCTTAATGATCTTTCCATCTTCTCTGTGGGCATTGTTGCAAAAGAATGGATGCTTAACTTCTCAGGGAAGATAAAGGAAGAAAAAGGGAAGAGAAAAGGGAAGGTGGTGAGGTGGTGTTGTGTGAGGGTTTTATTTGTTCGGTTTTTCTTCCCAAACACGTTTGAGTATTTGTGACATTCATGAAATCAGTTGAATAGAGATGAAAATTTGGTATATGAAGCAAAGCACTGTTAGCCAGCAAAATGAGCAGCTATGATGTATTTCAGTCTTCAGATGCTTGGCTAAATAACGGTGACATATGATTTTGCTGCTAGAACTTCAGATTTTGGCGTTCATATGCAACTGTGAAATCTGTAGGCATATACTGTAGCAGAAGCTGTCTTTATTCATATACAGCACATGGTATTTGGCTAGGAGAAAGTTCTTAGCTGTCTAAGAAAATTGGGTTTTTGATGGAACTGACTGCTGTTTGTGCTTCGTATTTAAAATAATTTTTTTCTGGAAAGACAAATGAGTTGTCTGTATTAATGGTACTGTTGTTTTCTCCCTGTTCCTGGCAACCCAGTGTATTTCCTTGGCTCCTTCTTTCCATGCTGTTTCTTTCCAAGCTTGTAATCAGAGTTACAGTGAGAAGTAGATGATACCCATCTGTATATTCCAGCAGGGAAATAGAGCCTTGGATGAGTTTTGGACTGTGGGACTTTTCCTTCCTCACCTCTCTGTAAAAGCATTTGTGGTATGTTTGGGAAATAGTGGGGTGTCTATCCAAATGGCCTAATAAGACACTTGGTATAAGGAGAATGAAGATTAAAAGGAAAAGGATGGAAGTATGCAAGTTGGTGGTTCACCAGTGTCACATTAATAGAATCCTCAAATCAAGTGCTCATTCGTTCTAACCAGAGGTTAATTAATCAGAGTGACTAGATAAAATGATAAGCTGCTTTTAATGAAGTGAAGCAGCTTTATTAGCAGTAAACAAAATGCAAAATATTTGGTGTCTGGCAGATGTGGTTTTCATGGGGACTGTGGTTTGCCATCAGCTTTGGAGTGTGATAGCCTTTTCCTTGCTGCACTCTGCAGGCCATGCTCTCTGTGTTTCAGTGTGTGGCACACTCAGAACGCAGGCGACTGAACTAAATCGGAAGCAGGTATAACATTTTAAAAACAGAAGGAGAAATGTTTCTTGCAGATCTCTCTGCGCCAGATATACTAGCATTTGCTAACTTTCATAGTTGGGGTGATACTATTTTTCTTTGAGTTAGCAGGCTTTATGCTTACACAGCAAGCAAGCAAGCAAAAACCATGTGTGGATTTACAAGTGTGATGCTGTTTGAAAAGCAGCAATATGATACTGCTTGGTAACTGCTCACATAGCCTGAAAGCAATTGGTAGTTATCTACCAATTTGCAACTTAGGAAATGCACCACGGAGATGCTACTTTTGTATTTATTTAGGCGGAGTGGCAAAGCCAGGCATGTCACTGACTGATTGAACTGGAGCAGACTTGCTTACTCTTGTTCAAATGATCCTTTACCCTCAACAGTGCATCTGTGCTGTTGTAGTGTTCCCCAGCGTGTCTCTTGAAAAGCTGTAGAAGCCGTCAGATGTGCTACAATATGCATGGCAATGCAGGGCTATAGTGGGAAATAGCTAAAAAGTCATAGATTAAGTGAATGATGTGTATAAGGGAAGCTTTGTGGAATGGTGAAGCCATTTACATGGGGCTAAATTAAATTAACGTAAAAGTCCACATTTAGGCTTGAAATTAACTTCACTTATGACTGCGTATAGATATCCTTTTTGAAGTAAACTCAAAGTTCGTAAAAGTCACCTCACAGCAAACTCCTTACAAATTAGGAATGTGATAAGATTACTGTGGTTCTGTGAACGGGAGAAGTTGAAATGGTAGATGAACGTGATGTGAGAATAGGATGCTGGCAAGTAAATTGTCTTCCCCCACCAGCCTTTCCTTAAAAGACTGTGCTTCCCACCGCCATTGAAGTGTAAATCCCTTTGCAACAAAGGGGAGGCTGGCAGCTCCACCATTTCAAGAGTATAAGTGATCTCACATGCTTCAGTTGAAAGGTTGAATCCCTGAAACGGGGAATGCTGCTATAGAGGGAAACTCAAAAGGGTGGTGAGAATGGCGGGAGAAAAGCTGTTGAGATACTTGAAAACACACTGGAAATTTTTGTCTTTATCATAAAATGACCTAGAGACAATCTTGACAAAGGGAAAGCTGCTGTTCAGGTGAGGTTGCAATCACCAGCTCTACGAGCCGGATTTTACTTGCTATCTCCCTTAGGAACACAGCATGCTGCTTTGCTTGCCAGCACTGTATGTGGTGCCAATATTTTGTCTACAATATGCATTGAGTCCCTCTTAGTTTTCCTGTTTGGATTTTTTTCCTCTCTAACAACTTTGTGTTGGGAGTCTGAAAGCTTCAGAATTGTAACTTCTGAGTACACAAAATAGAGTAAGAAATCGTGGAACTTGTTTTCATACTGAAAGGATGAGGTTAATGTAGCACTTTCTAAAAACCTTGTAAATATTTGACTGGCTACTCAGCAACACAGCTGAACTGGTTGAGTTAATGCTTAATGTGAGAGCCATCCTGAAGTGCTTGGTTTAGGTGATGGTGTGAGCAGTAGCTCCCTATAGAGACATCTGTGGCCCCTGTTCCCCAAGGTCTGCAGGTGGGAGGAGGTGTGAGATGGCTGTGTCCACTTCAGGCAGTCACCTGGGTGTATTCAGGTAGCAGTGAAGTTGGTTTGAGCTGTCCCACCTGACTTTCTCTGCCCTGATGCTAACAACAGGTCTAACAAGAGTGTGGTAATCTGACTTTTCAAGCGAGGGTGAGCATCTGAGGCTCTCTATTAAGTACACTTGTATTTGAAGAAGGCTTTTATGCATGTGTAAAAATGGTGCCAGTAGGCTGTTGTTAGTAACTGGTCACTAGGGAGGAGTAGCTTAGAGATCAGCAGTAAGTCTGGACCTGAGCATCTTAGCAATATAAGAAATTGTACATTCTGATACCTGTCATGCCTCGATGAATTAAAAATACCCCCTTCTTGTCTTGTATTGTTGCAGTATTCTGAATGAAATGCTTTCTAGCAGTGGAAAGTTAGCACAAAGATTACATGGAAAATGTTTGCAGCTTTATGAGTAAGTTGAATGAAAATCCCTTTCTTTGTTTTATGTGAACTAATCAGTGCAAGACAGCTTTTGCTTTTCTGATGTAAAGGTTACTCATTCATAGCGTTGCACCACCTTAGTCCTTCCAAGTGGCAAGAGCCTTAAATATCAGTGCAAATGGGAGAAGATCCTTTCAGATAATCTCAGTATCAAAATGGAGCCAGACCATCATTTAAATATAAGTACATTTGGTTTTTAATTAGGTACTGGTATATGTGTAATGACTGTACCATATAGTAACTGTGCCCAATACTGCTGTTGGTTGAAGATCC
>JBCJKH010056945.1:0-15261 GCA_039877255.1 Loriculus beryllinus | reverse complement strand
CCCCCCCCCCCCCAAAAAAAAAAAACCAACAAAAAAACCCAACCCAAACAAATACCAAAACTAAACAACCACCACGATTTGTTAATTTCTGGCAATAGTTTAGGAGAGACTATGCTTACAGTACTTACCCAATTTAGACAGCTATTGGGGCTTTAAAAATACAGCCAGTTTCCAGAGGAGCTGATTGCTAGTACTGGCATTGGTGAATTTGGAAAGCAAGAAAATCTCTCATAGATGAAAGAACAAAACGTGGTGCTGTCTCCAGAGTGCATGCAATGGATGGTTAACATATCTGAATGGTGTAATTGAGAGCGGTGATATTCAGTCGTGTGACACTGTGCTGGTTTCTGGTGACTGCTTGAATTTTTTTGGCTCTTGAGGTTCCCTCAGTGTCCCACTCTAGGCCTGCTGTAGAAGACTGGGCATCTGTGGATAGGGCTCTAGTGCTGCTGGAATAGTAGTGATAATGTTCAGCTGAATTTGGTGGTTCATCTTCATTTCAGAATAATTCCTCACAGTATGTACAGTTTTGGTTTGTTATTTTCTAAAAACAAATGTGCTGAGAAGCTACTTAGCTATACAGAGCTTGGTAGTCTGTTGTCTTGTCAATAGACAGAAAAGGCATTTTTGTGGCAGATATTTTCTGATTCTTGAAGATCAATTTTCAAAATAAAATATTATTGTATTTTGTCTCATTTGAAAAAAATGTTAGGAAGAAAATGAGTGTTCAAAAAGGCATTTGTGTTGGGAAAAGACTTCTACCTCGCACGCTAGGTTTGCTTCCAAGTTAGAGACTCCTTTGGAAAGGTTCAGTATATTTGACTCCCATGCTCCTAATCCATAGGAGCCATAACTGAAGAGAAAATGGTGTTTTGTACTGATGTTACCAGTGATCAGACCAGCTCAAACATAATTCCTACACCACCTTTTTATAAGGCCTGCTAATGGGCAGACACCTTTGTGGGGACTGAGCAAAGCCCCCACTAGCAGGTGCTAGTTTAGGGTATTTTATAGTGGGACACAGTGCTGGAAAAGAATGTCATTCTTTACAACCTATTAGCAGATGGAGAGTTGAGATCTGGGCAGTGGTTCTTCTGGAGGATGATAGCATATCATGAGCTCAGCCTAGATTTAAGCAAAGTCTAGTATTTAATTTCTGAAAGTGTTCAGTAGATGCCACTGTAAAATGAAAGCATCTGTTGGGCCAGTGCAAATGTCAGCCCTATATTTCTAGCTGAACACATGGATGCACAGAAAAGCAGAGTTATTTCCCTGCAGTCCCCTGGCAAGTAAATGACATAGCTAGGAATAGGATGGATTTCCTGGTATCTCTTCCCCTCTTATAATTACCAAACAGTGCTTTCTTCTTTTTCATTGTAAACATGAATCAAGCCAGAATGGCATGCACGGTTAGCTAGGTTGGTTGGTTTGTTTTTTCTTCTAGCAAAGATGAGGGGGGAAGAGAACCGGAGCAATATCGGAGGAAGGGGAAGTCATTCAGGGACAACTGTACCTGCTGGGGGCACTATTTAGTCCCGGCGGGAGAGGAAGGGGCAGCCCGAATTGCAGATGCTTTGTTATCTGCAGAATCCCCGACCTGGGAGAGGCTGCAAAAGGTTTAATGCAAATCGGAGACCTCTGCTATTGTGTGAGACAGATTAGGGCTCATTTGCATTCTTTCTGCTGTAATAATTACCTAGCAAGGAGAGCCTGTTACCATTAGCTTCATTCTGCTTGCCTGTGATAATGCCATCAGCAATCTCTTCTCCATGGATTATGGACAATGTGAGGAAGGGCAGTGGGCCAAGAAAATAAAATAAAGAAATAAATCTGTTGGAGAAAATAGTAGAAAAATATGAATGCTGAAAAATTAAAATGCAGATAATTGTAGCAGTAACCATTAAATACAGCTGGAGAAATACCATGAGCTGTGGAGCAAAAGTCAATATTAATCCATAATATCGATGATGTGTATGGTTTCAAATACCAGTTTAGAAGAGCCAGCACAGGTTTTTAACTGAGCTTTATCTATGGTGCTCAGTAGTTTTGTTCGATTTTCAGAATGGGCCCAGATTGTTCTAAAATAAGCACATCTAGACGGTGTTATCAATATACAAATGTTAAGTCTAAAAATGATGCAGTGCATCATAAAATCAGGTAAAATTCAGGAAACTTGGTGTAACTTTTGGTTCTGGCAGTCAAGCAAAGCAGTTCCCCTGACTCATAAATAAAGGTATATTTTATTTATTTATTTATTTACTTACTTATTTTCTGTGTGGTTTTGTTTTAAGATGGGAGAAGTTAAAGAGGAGAAAATTAATGTAACTAAGCATGGACGACTGAGGGTGCTGTTCCTTCTACTTAATTGCATATAGAAGGAACATGAAATCATTGGAGCCAGCAGTTGCTCTTCTTGCCACTCACTCTTCTTCCCTTGGTTTTTGCCCTGTGACCTGCTTGAAAAAGCTATGGTGGTCACTCCATGAGAGAGGCAGAGCCCTGATGTTCCCCATCCAGCTTTGGTTACTTCTGGCAGCCCAGCGCTGGCAGCCAGGCTTCTGCTTTGAAGCCCCAGCCTTGAGCCTGCACAGCAGCAGTTGGATGGCAGCTGCTGGGGATAGAGCTGGTGACCCATTTCAGGGCCTTGCTGTGTGTCACAGCATGAAAGGTTGTCTTTGAATCCTGCTAACACAGAATCGAGGAGGGACTCAGTTTGGAAGAATAAAACATGCCTGATACTCCACACGCACATCAACGTCAGGGACGGAGCAGCGTGTGCCTGGGCAGCCTCTGTTTTGGTGCAGATCCTCCTTGCCAATTTTTTTACAGTGGGGTAATTCTATCCTTTGCAGTGGTGAAGTGGGGAAGAAGGAAGCTAAATCAGAGCAACACTGGCTTGAATCTGTGAGGAGCCATCTTATTAAGTGTATTAAATGTATGTAAGCTTATTTCAGATCTAGAGGAGGTGAGGTGCAGAGCTGTGTGGCTTTGAGTGGGTTTTGTTTTTTTAAGGGCATGCTAGGATATTCACCTTGTCATCAACGTGGAAACAGCCAGGGCTGCTGCCTGAAAAGGTGGTTGTGGCTCTGTGGGGGGAGAGTGGTGTGGGGCTGTAAGGGGGTTGTGTTTGTGAGCTGGTAGGTAACTAATGAGCTACCAGAAAAAAGCTTTGGTTCATGTGGTTTGCACACTTTCTGGCTGTTAAGGATTTGGGAGGGTACTGTGTTGCCTGTAAAACCTGACACAACTCTGAAGTTTCTAAATCGTGTGAGCACATTTAATATACAACAAAGTTTTCCATCATTTATCCCTTACCGTTGAATTTGCATTTTACAAAGATTCCTTTCCCCTCCATGCTCTTCTTGCATCATCATAGGAATACTTTGTTTCTCATGAGAAAACAGGATAGTTCTCTGAAATTCTATACAGTTGAAATGTAAAGATAGAAAGGTCCCTTACATTATACACAGTTATCATACCCATCTTTTGGCAATGGCCTCCATTTAATAAATATGTGTTGAATAACGGAGAAAAATATTTAAGGATGAATAAGGTTGATATTTCATGTGTGCTTGGATTTTTCCAACTAGGGGTGGATTACAAATGGAGGTAGAGGTCTGCAAATGAGTAACCAGTGTGGCCTTTTGTGAAATCAGTTTTGTGTGGCTTTGGGGTTAGTTTTCTTGTGTGTGTGTATTTGAGGATTTTCTTTAGTAGTGGTAGCAAAAAGAGAAGTTTGGCAACACTTAAAAATGTCAAGATACATGGATAGGGCTGCCTGCCATGATATCACGAGGTATTTAGTGTTAATCAGAATTTATATAATTCTAAATGATTAGAGAGAGTGACAGGAGACTGGAAATGTTTACATTTCTTGTATGATTTTTTTCCTTCCTTTTTGTTTTACCCACTATAATAGTGGTAAAGATCACAAACATGACAGGTACACAAACGTAGAGGGAAATGAAATTTAGAGGGGGGAAAAAGGTTGAAAGCACACATTTCTTAAAGAAAACAGGTATTAAATACAAACTGAATGATACCGGTATGTTTTATTTAAAAGCAGCAGACTAAATCTTTTGTTCATCTTCAGACCTTTCTATAGGAAGAGGAAATGCAATTTGGTGCATGGCTAGTTCTAGATAAATCATTTACAAGTTGAGCTATCATTACATAGGAATAAAACAAACCAGCAGTTGATGTAATTGGAAAGGTCTAATGCATATCGTGTATAGAGAAGGACATGGAAGTTTTGAAGTGCTATCATGGAAAATAATTATTATGTACATCTAAGTGTAAGCTAAACCAGAGCAACATATTTTAGTGTGTGAATAATTAGAGATAATAATAAAAGAATCTGACTACTTAAGAGATAGTGCAGTATGATATGCGAAGCCGTATGTTTATATAGAAGCGTGTATGCACACACACATTTTGAAACTTTAAAAGTGATGTAAAGATAACATAGCTTCTTGGAAGGCTTGCATTATTCCTGCAAATTATTTTTCCCCATATGGCCTTCCTTTAATAATTAATTTAGTGTAGTCACCATATGTATTTTCAATCTTTTATTTTGATTCTATAGCAATGAATTCAGAGTCATTTGTATTCTAAGTAGTATTTAGGTTTTTTCTTTCTTTCTTTAACCCACCGTATGTATGGGTATATTACTGATACTAAGGCCTCCATAATCTGGGAGAAGTGTATCAGAAATTAGTTTTCAAATCCCCTTCCTTACTTACGGTTGAACTTAGGCTTTGGAGCCCTTTGTTAAAAATCCCCATAAAGGCACACGAACAGATGTGGTTTTGTTGGAGGAAATGTCACTGTATTCAGTTTGCTCCCCTCTTAAGTGAAGAGGTGCCGAAATCTCGTGCGCTGTTTGAGCTCACCAGCTCGCAGACCGCTGTTGCTCATCCTCCCTAATTGGAGGCAGCAGCCGGTCACACACAGGAGGAGCAAGGAGGAGTTAGTTTGCTCAAGCTACCTGTGCTGAGCAATACAGGCTGGTCCAAGTTGTTTGTCAGTACTGCTGCATTTGAGTGTCGATTTAAGTTTTGGTGAAATGTGTGTCATGTCCTCTGCCCCTCAACAGAAAGTCAGATACCTGTTTGAGGAAGGTGAAACATCACTGGGCAGATAAGCCACTCTAGGAAATGGACATCCTGAATATACAATATCTGAGAGCAGTGTATTTTCAAAAGAATAATTGAAAAATAAAACAACAAAAAGAGTGTGTGTGTGTGTGTGGGGGGGGTTTATTCATGCCACACACTGCATTAGTAAATAAAAGGCCCACAGATTTTCAGTATGTTAAGCTGTCCATCACACATAAATGAGTCGAAGGAACAGTTGTTTATTCTTTGGTATCTTTAGGCTGTCTGTGACAGAGTCCAGATGTGAACCACTTTATAGAAAATGCAAGAGAAGTTGCTTTTCTAAATCACCAGTAGCAAAGGCACACAGATCTCAGCTGTACTTTCGTGCCTCACCATGTCTTCTTCATCTCTTTTCAGCCAGTTTAATAGCATGAAGGTACTAGCTGAAAAACTGGCTTTGTTTACTTTTAGCGAACAAAAAGATTTCGCAAGCTTTACACAGTATGGCATAGTGATATTCTTCCTAAATACTGAAACAAAACATGCACGCAGGGAGCATAAATGTTCACGAAAGCATACTTAAACATATAAAGTAATGTGGATACCTTAACTTACATAAGCATAACCATACACCCACACAACTTACAAGACTAGACTTATTTTCAGCTGCCTTATTATCAAAATCACAATTTATATAACATAATTTATGTGAGTTAAAGGAATTTGTGAAGCACAAGTCCAGAATTCTTTTGACTCTCAAGTTTCTACAGAATGTTTCCATCCTCATAACTGCAACAATAGTTCTTTTATGGGGTGAGAAGGGTGTGTAAAAATATTTTATTAGAAGGGCTGAAACTTTGGAAGCACTGCAGAAAACTACGTTTTAGCATTTATTGGAAAGCTAATTGCCAAACAGTTCTTTTTACATTGCTAGCAGTAATCTACAAAATGAATTATGAGGAGGATTCAAGGATTTGCACGCTGGTGTCCAGTGCTACTCAAACTAGCATGGAGTGGCAGAGTCTGGGTAGCCAAAGCAAAGCAGCATGGTGTCATAGGCACGGGGCTCAGTTAAAAACAAAAGTTTCCCAAGTTAAAAACAAACAAAAAAGTCCAGTTTTCTGGGTGCAGCACCATGCAGATAGACCCAGAGACTGCAGACATTAATCTCTTTATGTGGTTTTGTCAACTTCAGTTTGTTTCTTAATTTGTGTACAGCTCTGTTAGGCAAAAACACCGTGTTGCGGCAGAGAGTGTGTACGTGGGCGTACATATTCTTGGCTCAGCCTCCTTGAGGAGGACTGGCACCAGGAGCTGGGGCTTCTGGGATGTTTGTGTGTGTGTGTGTGAGTGATACACACAACCCTTCATCCTTTTAGGACTAACTGCAATAGCGCATACTTAACAAATACGCATTTTTCTTCCCTGCTCAGGCTTTGTGTTCAGTCCCTATGGCTGGTGTGCGGCTTTGGTCAGAGATCACGATCTTAAACTGTGAATTTGGGTAGGTTACAACTCTGAATAAAATATGCGATCTTCCCTTGTTGCAGCAGTGCAAGTTAGCTGGGTATTTGAGTAGAAAGGAGTTCACCATTATAAAGGCAGGCAGTCTGGGGAGAATGAGGAAGCTGAGCACAGCTTGTGTACATATTTGTTGAAAGCTAATTGGCAATGCAGTTGCCTTTCAAAGTTGTTCTTTCACCTATCAGTAGAGCACAACTCTGGTACTTAATGTACTGTGGATTACGTAAACACTACCCTGAAATATTTGTACAGGCAATTAACTCTTGTTTTCGCACTGCTTTGAGTTACAAATGGAATCCTGCTGTAGATCTTGGAATATTTATGTTATGAGATATATTCCATAGCTAGATTCAATAGTACTTTTGTCAAACTGGTTAGCATGAAGATCAGAAAAACAGGGAATTGGTTATCCTGTGAGGAGCTGACAGTCTCTTCAGATTCAGAATCCAAGAAATACAGATGCTGTGTTTGTATCATGTTGTTAAGGAAAAACAGTATTTACAAGAATTTTATCTCGAACAAATGTATCTGCTCTTGGTTATTGTATTTGAAGATTGTAAGTGCTTATATCAGTAACACTGTTTGCATTTTGTGTGGCAAAACATGGTTACTAATGAAGTAAAGTATATGTATGGCATGGCATTGCTCTTACCTCAGTGGCATCCTCATCTAATGTGGCGGTGATGACTCTAGGGATACTTACATAGACATGTTTTTATTTTTCTTCATCTTGCTATTTTCAAACTTACCTTACAAACATTTTGTCCCTGATGAAATTAAGTCACAGCTCTACAATTTGAGCTGAATAATAAATCTATTAAAAGGTAGCCAATTGGTAACAACAGTCTTAAAGCCAGTCCTCCATCCTTTAGAGTTTATTCACGAGCACTTGACCTAATACAGCCATGAATTTGAATAAAATGTTAATGGATTTTATTGCAATTCGTAGCATGACTTGCTGCCATGATAATAAAACAGCGTTTATAACATCAGTGTCTGTGACACTCGGTTGCTCATCAGACTGCTTTGTGCCTGTGCTTAACAGAAGTGTAGCTAATGTGTTCCCCAATGGAGTGGTGAGGGACCGGTTAAATGAGTTCGGCAGTATTTTGCATGTAATCAAACAGGCTAAAAGAGGTAGGAAATGCAACTAATTGAATCAAAATCATTCATACCTTTTGGATATCAAGACATTACAACTAGTTTAGATTGTAGTTGATTTAAAAATAGTCTCCTCAGGAAGAGGAAAATAAAATATATTGTATAATAGTGCAAAAGCATTAGTGCTTATATCAAAATACAAGCTGGGTGTCTTTTTTTGTGGGTGATGACAGCTAGACTTGGCTTGTATTTCCATTATGAAGGCAGCAGCTCACTTGCAGTTTTTACGTTTGTCCTTTAAATGGTTCAGATAAATTCCTTCTGCAGTCATGTATCTGTCTGTTTTCTCTTCATTTGTTTTGCCTTCCTCTAATATCTTCTCCCAAACAGAGGATGTTTTTTAGTTCTAAATGTAGAGAACTTCAAGCAGTTTACCTGTGACTGGTCTTTTCTCAGTCTTTTGTAGATTGGTGTAATAGGTTTTACTTCCCCAGTTTTCTAGCAAAATGCTCTTAAATCAGGGAATCAGTTTGGCCTGTTCCTATAGCCTTTCATTTACCTAAGAGTTCTTTGAGCTTTATCCAACTCTTAGATGCATGGAGACCAGCTGTTTGGAGGGAACGGGTAGGCATGCAAAATGGGTTTTGAAATGTCTGTCATTGTATGCACCCGCTCTTCCTATATGACAGAAGATGCTGTTGCAGTTATTGATGATTTTCAGTAGTGTCTACCAGTTTCCCTTGGATTCTTTCAAAGTCTCCTGTGCCTGTAAGAAATTAAAGATGTTTGAAGCATTACCTTCTTAACAGATTAAAGAAAACAGGAGCAGTTGTAACGCCTCCGTCCAGTTACTGTCTTCTTTTGGGGGCGATATTTATTCATTAATGTAATGCTAGGAAAAAAAAATGGAAATAAATCACTTAAGAAACAATTTTGGTTTGATGTTTCTCTGCTTCAGGAATTTAAAGGTAGTATTAGTGTAAAACTGTATAGGCAGGGGGATTTCTTTCTAAATGGTAGAACAAGATTTGTATGTAGAGGGGTTTTAATTAAGTCAGCTGGTATAGTGGGAAAAATAAATTTTTGTGGATATAAATGTTTCTTCAGACTTATATTTAATGTTTTGATGGAACAACTAAGTGTTACTCATTTCAGGTCAACAGTCTAACCTGCTTCAGTTAGATTTCTTAACCCAAGGTCAGGAGTCATTGGTTCTTAATGAATGTTGCAATGTGTAAAAAGGCTGGAGATTATGTCATCTGATCTTGGTGACTACCTGGGAAAGAGGTATAACTTTGACAGAAATTGAGGCCCATTATAAAAGCCCATTTTTTAATAAATTCATGTGATAGTATCATAGTGGGAAATACCACATTTATTTTTTTTCTTACACATATTTTAATTTGTTCTATTATTTAGTCTTGGCTGCTTCTGAAAATGTCATCTGTTGCTGTAGCTCCATTTCTCTTATTTCTACAGTATGCCTGTCCTGCACTGAAGAGTTGTGCTGTCTGCCCTGGCTTCAGACTTTTCACCTACCCTTTTTACCCATCTGTGTTAGGGTCTTGGTGAACTACCAGTATTTGAACCTGTGAGACAAATTGCATAAATGGATGAGAATCAACTGGAACTTTTTTTTTTGTTTATAGGGACTCTGAATCTTATCTGTAGCTTACCCATTTGAGCTTTCCTTTGGTGGATTGTACTGGTTTTCAGGTTAGACCATTATTTGTGGTTTTCATAATGACTGGAGGTAGGAACTAGTGTGATTTGATGCAGTAATTAGTTTGTATTCCATGGAAAATAACAGTAGTAAACTTAATATCTTACAGACTTTTCACTGCCTGGCTTCCTTCATCACCAGTGTCACTAATTCTTATTCTCTGGTTTCCTTTACTGGTCACAAACCATTTGAGCAAACAGTGAAGCCTGTGTGGAGTACTAGCTGGGTAAAAGCTAAAGCAAATAATACTGGGTGGTGTTGTTTGACTCGCTCTTCTCCTAGCAAAGTGGTTGCAGTAGTCCCATAAACAGTGGGACAGTGGCAAGACCTTCATGTTTTATGCCCATTTACTTGTGGTATCACTGTTCTAAGGGACCTAGGTGTAATAACTAGCAGACTTTAGGTCAGAGACAGTCTGTTAATTACACTTCCAGCTCTTCATAGAGTATAACTTCCATTAAACCATCAGAATTGTCTGGACAAATACTTATGGGGCTGTGGATGCATAGGGGCTATGGGGCTATGGTTGTTGGGGGTTTCCCCTTCTAATAATTTTGTAATGTGCACTTACAAGTGAATGGTTAAAAGTTTTTTGTTTCGTTTTGTTTTGCTTTTTTTTCTTCCTATGGAGACAAAATATCTAAAGCACATTAATCTCTGTGTCCAGCTTTGGGTATAGTGGATTTCAAAACCAGGTACACTAGAGGGCTTTGTCCCCCCTCCCCTTTTCACCACCCCCACATCCAGAGAAAGAAGTAACCTAGTATCTGAAGAATGCAAGTTATGCAGATGTTAAAAAGGCCAAATAAAACAAATAGATGGGCTGCAGCTGCTGGAGCAGCATAAAGCAAAGAACATTAGCTGCTGTGATGGGAATGCTGTATATCAGCATGCTGCTAGCCTTTGCCTGTTTGAAGAAAATAGCATGGTAAATTAGTTTAACCAGTTCTTATCTTATTTTGATTGTAAAGTTGTGATTGCTTTTGTAATTGCTGAGATTTCAAAAATCCCCAGCTTTCCTCTTAATAAGGAAACAAGAGAATAAGAAGTGGTATTGTTCTTTCATAGTAAGGAAAAGGGAGCTCTACAGATGTACAAGCGGTGTCTCTTGTTCCTGGTCTTTCAGGGAGAGGTGACAGACTTTCAAAGAAGTATCAGGGCAGAAAAAAATAAATCCCACAACTTGATTAAGTTAGTGCGCTGAAGATGCCTTCAAATATCCTGAAATTAAAATGGGAGAGCAGACACCCTGCAGTACATTAAATATCAACTTTCCATCAGAAGTTTGGGGTTGGAGGAACTGAAGATGGTTCACTGCACAATATACTCTTTCAAACTGGATAGCATCTGGAGGTAAAGGTTGAAAAAAGATGATACCAGACTTGATAGAACCAAAACACTTCTCAGACTGAGTAAGTCATTGAAGTGCAGATTAGCAAAATTGTTCAGGAGTTGATCTGCTATTTTAGGGCATTCCTGAGCAACACAAGAGAGTGCCATAGAGAGATGCCCAAGCAAATACTACCCTCCTCTGGTACATTCACATAGCACAACCTTTTGCCAGATACATTAGTATTGTCCTGGGAATAACATGGGCATGTCACAGCAGTGTAGTCATATACCTGAGGTCCACAGGAGAACTTGCTTGACTTCTGCCAGCATTTGGTATTGCTGTTTCAGCTCCCATGTGCATCTTATGAACCTGTTCATTTGTGTTTTAAGGATAGCCTGTAGAGTAACAGGCAAGATGTGATGCTTCTGTCCTGAGTCTTAGGAATTTAGTCATACTGAAACGTTGATTTCAACTATGGGATCACGTAGAGTTTGCTACCTACCTGGCTCCTGGTCAGAGATCCTGCTCAGGGCTTTCCATTCCTTTAATGTGGCAAAATGAAATCTGACAATAGCTTACCTTCTGAATAAAAGGCCAGGTCATGATTTCAAGCATTCGTTTGTGCTAGTGTTTTGGGCTTACTGTATACATGTGTGGCAAGTATATAATCCAAGAAAATTGTTGGCTTCTGTGTACTAGGGGATTTGGCTCTAAGACCAAGCTCTAGAGCCTTTTTTATTGTTGTTGTTGTTATTATTATTATTATTATTATTATTATTATTATTATTAGGGACCCAACAGGACACAGAATTGCTTTTGAGTTGCATGTGCTTAGACCTTTTCCTATAGATAACTCCTCCAAAAACACCCAAAATTTTTTAACCTCTGAAAGTGAGATTTTATTTGAATAAATACTGGAATAATTAACTTCTTAACTAGAAAAGAAAGATCACCACATAAAAGGCTATATAACAAAAATAGAAATAAAAGGTTTATGAGCAACTTGCTGTTTTCTGTTGTGTGTCTGAAGGAGGGTCTTAACCTGAGAGAAGTTTTTATTCAACTTGGTGAATTTCTGAGTTGCATGAAACTCTGTGCAGTCTTGTCTGTCCCTAAGAAGCTCCTTCCATTTCCTCTGAGGCCCAGCTGTGTTTGCACTCTCTTCCTCATTATAGTATGTTCTTGAGCTGAAGGCACCAAGCTGCTTGCTGTGACTCTTACCTGCTGCAAACACAGTATTTAAACCTTCTTAAAAGCTCTTCATGAAAATGAACAGTCTTCTTGCATAGGGGTCCACTAATCCAGTCACTCCTGAAAGAAACATAATGTGTAACACAGCAGTTAAATCCTAGCTTGCATGTCTGTAACTTCTTTTATTCCGGAATTTCTTGACCAAAGAGGCTACATTGTATGTCATTATATGTATGTGCTTGTACCAATGAATATGGTCTTCATAGAATTCCTCTGTTTTTATATGGAAATTTACCACAGCATGATTATCTCAGCAGGACACTGATACCTGCTTACAGATACAGAAACCTTCTCACTAGAGTATTAATTATACTCTAGTTTAGAAAGAAATTAGCAATGGGACATAAGAGAACACTTTTGCCCACTTAAAATGGTGTTGAGTTATACCATTAAAGCTTTTAACTTGCTTGTTTGCATTGCAGACTTGTTATGAAGTCTGTCATTTTTTCTTACAGAAGTATCTCTTGGAGAAATTGAACTCTCTTCTTCACCTGGTGACATTTGCACAATGTGTTCCTGATGTTTGAGGAGTGGTGGGTGCAATCTTTGAGTTCTACTAGTATGGTAATTGGAGGAAAAAATGGTAGTAAAGACATTTGTGTCATGTGATAATATCCACTTTTCTGGTTTTATTTTGTTCTTTTTCTCTGAGAAGGACTACAAATTGACCCAGAATGGAGGGCAGCCAAGGGAAGAATGGGAATTCCCTCTTCTCTCCAGCTTTACAGATCTCAAGTCAACCCTTTGAACATTTCACAGACAATTCATTTCTGAAATGCTCAGTACTTTAAATCTTTAAATCGCATGGAAGCTATGCTTGTTACCTTTTTTACCGTAGTTTTTGTCACAGTATATGATTCTTATGTCATGCTTCTCTATACGCTGCTATTGCTGCTAGACAAAGTGCCTAAATACATGCTATTCATCAACTGGGGCTTTTTTTTTCCACAGGGCTGTGAAAAATCAATGAGATTTGTGCTGCAAACCGATCATTATGACAGGGAAAGCTCTGCAATGAAATTGATTTGTTTAAGTCTAACACTACCACTTACACTCCCCCATGACTTTAGGGGGCAGACCCTCAGGATCTCACACAAAAAGGTATGCGGGCTAAACCTCCTTGCTATGCTAACTAAATGAGTCTTTTTCATTAAACAAAATTGCTTTGGACCAGTTAAAATGAAGGGAAAGCAGGAGAGACTTGGAGTGCAAAATGGTTCAGTAAATGAATGAAACCAGATTATTACGTTTTATAAATTACATGCAGCAGCAAAGATTAAAGATTCTGATTTGTCCCCTGTGTTTTGTCCTCATTTTACCTTCTTACAAGTATAGCTCTTGACTAGCAATATTTCCATAAAATTTCAAACACTAAATATGGAAAGAGTCTAACATGAATATGGAAAAGAGAGAAACATAATGAGGCACAAAAAAGCTGACTGTCATTTTGACTCACAACTATCAGTTAAGTAGCTTGTCCCAAAAGAAATGCACCATGGAGTAAGTGCCTTGGTGCGTTTAGCAGATGCGCCAGACAATACACAGAGCACCAGAGCGGGAGTGAAGGGCTGTTTTCTGTCCTTGTGGATTCTGTTTTTAGCATACTTTGGGACACATCATGTCTCTTGTGAGTACATGTTTCTTCTTCTACAATTCAAGCTATGAAGTTTTGGGCCGTAGCCTGCCTCTGAATGAGCAGGATGATTACCGTAGTGGGGATCCACCCTCAGGTGAAGATTACTGTCATAATGCTGCTAGTAATGAATGAACTACAAGGGGGTCCTGTCTTCTAGTTTGTCATCTAAGGCGCTGGAGCGGTGATCTGTCCTTCATATAACAAAGGACTCAGGATCCAGCTCTTTGAGAGAAACATCACATAGACCTCAGAACTCCATGGCTTTTTGTATCTGTAGTTATAGAGGCATCAAACAGCAGACACCAACTGAGAGTACAGATACATTCCAGCATTTGGAAGCAGGACAGTGCACACATGGAAGTATTGCACATGATTGGTAGCATACATTGGAATGGCATCTACCTGTTTGATTCACGGGAACAAAGAAGTACAAGTCCAGACATATATGCAATTATAGGTACAAAAATCCTCAAAACATCACACAAGAATCAGGCGTCTATTTTGCCTTCTTCCACTAACTGTATTAGTAAATTTTCCCAAATCCTAACCTGAAGCAGTAGAGACTTTACTACATAATTAGATGCTGTATTACAATTAAATAGCAACTTATTAGTTACACAATAAAAATTTTAAAAACCCCAAACAAAACCCACCCACCCAGTGTCACTAGATTAAAAGATTTTATCACAAAATCTTTGCCTCTGTTGCTGGTAAGTGAGGAGATTCAGAGCACATTCCAATAACAATGTGACCAAGCCCACCATAATGGTTTACTTTGCTCCCAGTCAGTTTAGCTGCTCTCTGTTCTGTGTGAGTTTGTAGTCATTCTGAGAGAAAAAGCGCAAAATAAATCCAGAGGAATGAATATTATCACGACACAAATGTCTTTACTATATCTTTTTTTCCTCTTGCTACCATACTACTGGAGCAGTTTGCAGCACAGATCTCATTGATTCTTGACAGCCCTGTGGGAACAAAATACCGCAGTTGATGAATAGCACTGGGAGAGACTCAGGAGACGTTAATTTTGTGACTGGTCAAAGTAATTGGCTGTTGCCCACCTTGCTTTCTGGCTTCCCTAAGCCTTTTCTACTCACCCTGGTCTTTAGTTGGAAGAAGCCTGGAAATTTGGTGGTACTCAAAAGACGCTGTGAGCTGTCAAGAAGACAGAGAAAGCAGCACTTGTGGTGACTGACAGAATAATCTTGCTGGAGTCAGTGGTGCCCCATCAGTCAGGGCATGACCATCACCAGAGCTGCCAGAGAGCCCTGTTCTAGGGGGTGGGGGTGGCAAGTGGGCAGGGCTGTCTGTGCTGCTGCTCACAGCCTGACCCCACTGCTTACCTTTTGTGAACTCAGAGTCAGAATAATTGGTGCATCACAGACTGCCTTCTCCTGTTTTGTCTTCTTTTTTAATACCCCTCTGCTCTCCTTTCTCCTCTCTCCTCCCCTCCCTTCACCCTCTTTCTCTCTCTCTCTCTCTTTCTCTCTCTCTCTTTCTCTCTCTCTCTTTCTCTCTCTCGCTCTCTCTCTCTCTCTCTCTCTCTCTTTCTCTCTCTCTCTTTCTCTCTCCCTCTTTCTCTCTCTTTCTTTCT
>JBCJKH010056943.1:4059-17136 GCA_039877255.1 Loriculus beryllinus | reverse complement strand
TCTAGCCAGACTTCATTTAAAAAAAAAAAAAAAAAAAAGAAAAAAAAAATTCAGATAAACTACATTTCTGATCTGCTTTAATTCAAACAAAATTAAATTATTAATTTAATGGACAGAGCCTTGGGTGACATGGTTTAGTGCGAGGTGTCCCTGCCCATGGCAGGGGGGTTGGATCTAGATGGTCCGTTCTAAGCCTACCTATTCTATGAGTCTGTGAGTCTAAGAAATAGCTCTAGTTCCCAAGTCTCACAGTTGTTCTGCTTTTAGCAAATATTTGAGAGCACAGCCAAAACATGCCTCAGCTCTAGTGCTATTTGTCTTACAGAATATTAAACCATTTACAGTTTGCTAATTCTGTGATTGAAGTTTCAAGGAGTTTTTGGCAGTGGATGTAAAGGTTTCAGTCATACTGATGGTGTATGAAAAGGTCAGCATGACACTAGAAATGTATTACTTAAGGGATCATTTTGTTGTTTGTTTTATTTAAAAGCAGAAAATTGCACATACACATACAATTAAATTTAAAAATAAATAAACTAAGTTGGATACTGTACAATAAACAATGTTGGATATTGTAAAGCTAGAAAATGAAAGCTGTAAAGTGGTTTGTGCTAGCTTAACTTTCCTGTGCAGTTGCATAATGCTATAGTCTTTACTGTATAGACTGATTATATTTAACAAGCAGTTGTTATGTTGTTTCTCCTTTCTTGTTCTCTTTTTTGCAGTGCCCCATTGTTGTATTTGCTGCATATTAAGAAGATAAATGTATCCAGTTCTCTAATGATTTCTTGTTTTCGTGGGGACTTGTGCAGAAGTTGTCTGAATGCTGCATGAGCTTTGATTTGTCCTTACAGCGTTGCAGCTGGACCACTAAGTCACATATTGAGAACAAAAGTTTATAACAATGTTGAGTGACAAATTTAAGAAACCTTCTGACCATAACATTGAGTAGTGGGTAGGATTTGGTATGCCTGGATAACAAGGGCTTGGTGCTTTAGTTCCCTGCTTCAGGCATAGAGAGAGACAAAGGTGATACATGCCATCTTAAGAGATAACTTGTCCCTTAGAGACTGCTTGGCATTCTCAGTTGAACTTGGTGAGCCTCACTTTTTGATGGCAGAAGTTAATCCATCAGGAGAGTATAAGAGTCTGTAGAGAGCTCCCTGTGTTTCATACATTCTTGATCTGTGTTGTGTTTTAAGCCCAGGACAGTCTGTTACAAGGGGAGGGCCTTCTTGAATGAAAGATACAGTACTGAGGTGAGGAGGATATATGATTGTGAAGTTAATGACGGTACCATAATAGTGTACACAGTGAGGGCTAAGTTAAAGATACCAGTACCATTCCCCTAAGTTAAAGGTACCTCCATTTTCATTTTCCCAGAGCCTGGGATTTTAGCATTCAACTTTAATAAATGCTCTTGCAGCACAGTTTAAATGTGTATGCTACAAGTTACAATTTCTGTAATCTGTATCTAGGCTGTCAGGGAGACTTTCGGACGAGATTCCATTTGAATTTACGTATGAGAATTATCTTAGATAGTGAAATACTTACAGAAACAATAGTTACTCAGTTTAAAAAGTAGTCTAATGGATAAGCATGTCTAATGGATAAGGTAGAGTGGAAGTTGCCCCTGCTTATGGAAGGGCGGGTGGAACTAAATGATCTTAGGTCCCTTCCAACCTAAGCCATTCTATGATTCATTCTATCATTCTATGATTACTACATAAACTATGGCCATAAATTGTAATTATATGAAAGGGGTGGGTGCATTGAGTCAGCTGTAGTGTTTACGATATGCTGACATAATTTCTCAGGTTTTGTTCAGCATATTAATTAAGAGCTAATATAACATTTGACTTTTCAAACTCTAAAATACCATCCTTGGAACATGTATTCATATAACAGAACTCCTGGAAATAGATAACTTTAGCTACATAATGTATATTTCTAATAAAGGAAGAATTTTTCTGCGTAGTTTCTTAAAAACCACATGCTTAACTTATTATTTAAAAGCAAAACATTTTAACAACATTAGCCTTTGGCTCTAGCAGTCATAGAGACTTTCTGATCCTATTGAAAAGAATGAAATGCAAAATCACTTAAATGTTGGAACTAGCAATAAGACTTGCATGCATAATAATGAATTAAGAAACATTTTCAATTATATTGCTTTTTTCAGGAGCTTTTGTTAATAGTATTTACATTTTTAGCCAACCATTGCACTGTTGATTTATTTAGTGTTTACTTTAGCTTACTGTGTCACAACATGCTTTTATGCTTTTCCTGAATAATATTTGTTTGTGAACAGCCTGAAAATGTTATTGCAGATCTTTTATCTATGTGAACCTCAATTTAGCCAAAAAGCTGAGATCTACTAAAATGCTGTCTCATAAGCTTAAAATGTCTCATAAGCATAAAATGTCCTCACTCTGACACTGAAAAAAAGAATTTGAAATCCCAACACAGTATTTTTGTTGCAAATGACAGTTTTCATCTATTGGCTTTTGCTGCCAGAATAAGCATGTTTTCCATAAGCACAAACAGACTTCTTCAGCTGCGCCTGTTTCCAGTTGTTCCCATTAACTCCCCAAGTGGGTGGCACTGAAGAGCCACCTTCCTGGCACACTTGCATGCAAACAACACACAGCCACCGATGAGTTTTGGCATTATACTCTAGTAAAAAAAGACCCCACTCATATGAGAAAGCTCAGTTGTGCGTCACTAAAGCTATTTCAGTCTTTGCTGCCTCCTGAGCTGAATGTAAACCGACATTGGTGACTCTCTATTCAGATATGATTTCGTAAAAGGAAGTAGGAAAAATAACTTTCAAGCTGTGTGTGAAGATGAGCTAAAATAGTAACGAAAGTATCTCGAGAGGATGAAAAATAAAAAAATCTCTTAAACCTACCTGTTGTGTAAGAAAAGAGGATCTGGCAGACTCTTTTGTACCAGCTGGGTGTGTTAAATTTCCTTCTTTACCATTGAGAGCAGGCATCTAGTATACCAAGGAACTGAAAGGATTTAGAGATTTCCTCAGCAAATTTGACCTCAAATGGGTCTCAGTCCTAAGGAAAATCACGCTTAAGCTTTAATAGCTGAGTGTCCAGGCAGCGACACTTGCAACCTGCTTAGAGAGTCCAAAAGGAAGGCTTATCACAGTGGTGGCTTTTGTGATGGATATATCTCCTTGCTGGCAACTCTTGCAGGAGGTGCATGTTAGTGTTAGGCCCTGGAAAGCAGTGGTCACGATGTTTCCTTGGCAAGAATTTGGTGAGCCTAGCCTCAGTCTTGGAAATAGATGTTAAAATGTACTCAGATCAAATAATTTCTTAGTGCCTGAGTCAGTAATGACAATTGGCTCCAGGACTACTTGTTCTGGCTGACCACTTCTTTCCCAGATGCCTCAGGAGACATCTATGCTTTCCTTTGATAGCCTTAAATAATTCAAGAGAGTTTAAATTTCATTATACACTGTTGTACTCTGGCTGCTAATTAGTAACTACAAGTTTGTTGTGTTTTGTTCTCCTACTATGCATTTTTATTTCAGCTCCTTCAGTTGTTGGAAGTGCTGAGTATAGTGCCTTGCACAGGGAGGCACTAATCCGAGATGAGCCTCAGGCATTAGATGGTTATGAGGACAGTGCTGTCTGCTGTAGGAAAGTAATACAACTGCAGTCTTAACCAGAAATAATAGTATATCATACACACACATACAAATACAAAGCCCTTGACCTAGTGGTTAAAAAACCCGACTTTTTAGACTACTTACAGTTAAAACTGGAAATTGGTAATTCCTACTTGTAATAACACTTCATTTTCCTATACTGCTGTATAATATCAAGTATTTGTTGTCCATTATAAATAAGGTCCCTCACTCATAGATGTATGAGTGAACTATAGTTCCTGTATGTTTTTTTACCATAAGGGTGGTCAAATGGTGGAGCAGGATGCACAGAGAGATTGTGGTGTCTGTCCTTGGAGGTGCTCAAGACATGCCTGGACATAGCCATGAACAGACCTGCTTTGGGCAGGGATTGGACTAGGTGATACCAAAGGCCCTTTTCAACCTCAGTTATTCTGTGGTTCTGTCTTGGTACCAGATTTGTTTGATACGTGCGCCCACACCAATAAAAGAAGGCCTAATCTTTGCTGGAAAGTCGTAGTATTGATTTGTACTTTTAGTGACAGGAGGTATGCTCTAGTTTTCTGTTGGACATCCATTAATTGTCATTGCTTCCTCAGCAAATGAGATTGCTGAGCAGAATCTATTGCTAGAGGTTGGTCAATTCCTTATCTGTAATGAGGCTCCAGCAATAATCAGCATTTTTGTTTCTTATGTAACAGATGTATAGATTAGTGCACAGAATAAAAAATAGCAAAGTTCTTTAAGTATTTTTATTTTTGCGTTCTTGACCTGTTTTTGTGACAGTATATATTTCATATCATATTAAACTTCTGTAAAATAATAACAAAAAACAATTCTGTAAAACATCTAGTTTTTAAATTGCTTTTGCCTTATATATTTGACTCTCAGTCTCAACAGCAGAGCAAAATAAAGTGACGTATTTTAAGACAGCAGTTATCAGGCCATCACACTGCTATTGATCTTTGTCCTGTGTGAGGTATTAATATTGCTTATAGCCCCGTTTCATTGCGTACAGTGCTACTCTGTGGAAATAGTGCCAAATGTAGGTCATTTTCTGACATATTTACTCCCTACCCAGACCACTAGTGAAAACTTTCAACAGTAGTATCATCTTTCTTAAGCTGAAAAAAAAGCCCTGTATGGTGTTTTAAATTTTCAGGAGTGTGAACCTCGTAGTGTTTCAAGAGGGGCCCATTATATTTATTACTCCGGAGAAAAATAATACTTGCTTTCAGGACAAGGTTACAGGCATCTGTAAAAAGTGGCTGTGATGAAGGATGCGTAGCGTTTATGTAGAAATGGTAAGGAAGGAGATGTACTTTGAGACAAGTTTTCCAAACTTCACAACAGATGCTGACTTTGACAAGCAATTTGACAAAATGGTAACTGAAGTCATTTTCTGAGCCTGTTCTTGACTTTGCTGGCATTGCCCTCATGAAAGATGCATTCAGGTTAGCATTCAGTTTTGTTTGAACTGGTGTAAATACGGTGTACCTCTAGTGTGGGAATGATGTAACAGATTGAGAAATGAGATGGATCAGAGACTCTAGATCCTCATCAGCTACTGCTGAAGAAAGTAAAGGTAGCCTTGAGCCTTGCTTGTGTTTCTTTAGCCCTGGAGTCATTGCTTCAGATAGAACAACTTCAGGCATAAATGAAAAGGCTTTGGAGCATGCTCTCATCTGTTTTTCTTACATTCTGGTAGTGGATGGGGAATAGAAATACCTAAGTTATCAGGCAACATTCCCAAAATTAGTGGCCGTAAGGGAGATGACCTGTTCTGAGAGCAAATTCTGTGTCAGAAAATTTGCCTCCTTGTCTGGGATCCCCAGGGGCTGCATCCACTGGGTTTATGGCACAGCATAAAAAATCTGAAACAAGTTACAAGAAAAAAAGGGCTTTGTCATGTTTTAAGTACATTACTAGAAAACAGATTGTACTATTTTGTTCTCTTATTGGGTGAAATATTTCTTGGATACAAATTCAACCAAGCAGGTGCAAAATCATTTCAACTGATAAATTGACTGAGGCAGATACAATGTGCAAATGTTCGTGTAATGCATTCAATACAAGTTAGTGATAAAACAAGGGTGAAGGAACATAAGTAGTAGAGAACAGTAATACTGTAAATTCTATTAACTTAGTAAGAAATGTTGGCATGAAGATGTATAAAGTGAATATAACTCATGAGCCAAAAGGAAGAAGTGAGAAACAGATAGAAAAAGTTAAAATTAAGTATGGTCTCCCTATTCGTGTTTGAATTTGTGTCCGCTACCAAAACTGTACAGCCAGAGTTGGTTTAGCAATTGGCAAATAAAGTTTTATTGATTCATAATCTGAATTTAAACCAGAAGCTGAAATTGTTTCTTGAGGAACCCCACTTCAGCGTGTGTTCCCTGCTGCCCTAGTGGTACAGATGATAGTAGTGTCCATCATCTGGTTAATGTTCTCCTTGTTATTTC
Organism: Loriculus beryllinus; assembly: GCA_039877255.1. NCBI lineage: Eukaryota > Metazoa > Chordata > Aves > Psittaciformes > Psittacidae > Loriculus > Loriculus beryllinus. The sequence continues at coordinate 11,025 of JBCJKH010056943.1, read as the reverse complement.
CTTGGGGATATTTGGTCTGTTGAATGCTGTATTTTTTTTACAGAGGAAAAAGGAAAAATAAAGTGGAAATGTTCATTCTGAAGATAACTGAACTTTTTCAGGCCACCTTGTTTCTCTTGAGAGAGATGAAATGTTAAATTGTTTAACATCTGGGAACATCTGTCCTTGTAGTCCAGGCTGTGGATTGACTGAATGTTAAACTGACATCACATTTTCATGAAATTTAGAGAGCGAACAGAAAGTGCTTAACTGTTTTGACCTAGTCTAATTTTAGAACTGGAGGATATGTAAGCAGATGCTAGATATATTCTAAAATATACATATGCATATGTAAAGAAAAAAATTACATAAGACCTTAATTACATAACAGCTGGATTATTTTATTTTTTTTTTTAGTTCAAGGCAGTGTTGTTCAAGTAAAGAAAAAGTAGTTAATTTGACAGTTATGTGACACCATCAGAATTATTTATTTATGTAAAAAGGCTTAGCATTTAACTTTTGTAAATTAATTAGTTTTAAATATTCAATTAGATGAATTATTGTAGTCTAATCCCATGGTACTTCAGTCTCCCTTTCTACCAGTATGACAAGTATCTAAAATGGGACACATCATTTCTGTGAATATCTGTAGATCAATGTTCTGCTTTGTTTTTTCCACTCAAGAGTTTTACAGTATTTTTTTCAACTGCAGAAAATGACAGAGGTTTTTTTACCTACTACTTATCCTTCATTTTAAGATAGCTCTGGAGTAATTTCCATTATTCTCTTTTTCCTGGGTAGTCAATTGTGCCCTCTAATAGGAAATTCTAGATCATTTCTTAGAAGTATGTCAAGGACATTTACTTGCTGAAGATGTCTGTTGCAGTGCAGCAGAGATTTTAAGAGTCTTTAGTCAGCCTAAATTCTTTCATCCACTGATACTATTAGGAGTAAGTCACAATACTCTCTTGAGCATTTTTTATATTCACTAGAGGATACAGCAAATGTTAGAATGGATAAGAAAGCATATTATCCCCCTTATCAGTGTTTGGCAAAAGTTGTTCCTTAATATTTCCATTCTTGTTCTGAGATTCATTTCTACAATGACAGTTTATTATGCTTTACAAAAAGATCATTCTTAATAACAGTGAATGATTTATTCCATGCTGTACTACTTAATGATGAAGTATTGTTTAGCTTTGACAATTTAATGCTTATTCATATCTGTATTTTTCAGTATTGAAATGAGTAATAGCATAAAAGCATCGACTCTATTAGTCTGTAATTTTAAAATTCAGGAAAACTGTAGGGTTTTATGAATAGTAAAACCCAGTAATTTGTTATCTTTATTTTTAAGGAAGATACATTGTATCACTGAATTCAGTGCCTGTGTGACTATTTTTTTTCTTTGTGGCATTCTGTAATAGTTTGCTGTCTTTTGGTTGGGTAGCTGAGTGCTGGTAACAACTGAGAGCATAGTAGAGGTGTTCAGAAAGGTACAAATTTGAGCTTCTAGGAAGTGGACATACTCAGACCACAAGGTTTTTAAATTATTGTGGAGGAATCACCAGATTTTATATTTCGGATAGCCATTTTCATAAATGCCCAGTTTTAGATATGTAATCATGAATGCATAAGCATATCTTGATGCCCTTCTAACAGTTCATCTGTGTACTGACAAGCTTGACTTACCACGGGCTTAGTAAGGGTCATACCTTTCTTTCATACTGGAGTCCAGAAATTTCTCTTAGGTGCCTTAACTCCTTTTGCAGCACACTGGAGAAGTTCTGGGTATGAGAAACACACCCAACAACACAATGAGTTCAGCTAGCTATTGGGTTTTTTTATTGTGTTTTTCACATTTATAAAAAAAATGTGTCTGTCATTTTCTAACATAGGATGGTAGTGAATAAGAATGTCTACTGAACTCATCTAAACTGGTTCCCTTGTTATACATATATTTCTACGTATTTTCCCTGTTAATGGATGAATTTGATCCACTTACCAGGTGTATCTGTGGAGTTTTTTTAAACACTATTCCTGATTTGAACTTTTTTTCTGTTGCACAGTGCAAATACAATCATGTTTATACCACCTGTATCTATTTAGTAACATCTCCCGCATGTTCAATAGCAATAGGATTTTCTTTGCTGAAAGTAAAGACACTTCTAAAAAATTGACTACTTATTTTATTACTGCATTTCACATAGCACTCCTCTTTGTTAACATATCATCTCTGTTCAGGTGACCTGAAAAGAAAAGCAATCAACTATTTGCAATATTCTGATTCTGGCTAAACACCAAGAAAGACATTGAACTCTTGGGATGTGTGATTTCAACCCCATAACTGTATTAATTTTTTGTGTGCCATAGGCTTTCCAGTTTAAATAAGCGTCTGCTAAAATGGTACTTCTTTAGAGCCCTTCTATTCATCCGTTCTTCTACCACAACCTTTCTTAAGACTTTTCCACTAATTCTGGAAGAAAGAAGAGACATGATGATGTCCTTTTCCAATAATTTCCTGATCGTTTCTTCATACAAATACGTATTTAGACACAGACTGCCACAGAAATATGAAGTCCATTCTGCAGTCCCCTCCCAAAATTTCTTTCTGTTGAAGCTGCTTATTTCACTTCTGGCTACAGATACTCTCTCAACCCCACTGTTACAAAAGAGCTCATTGTTTCTCCTCCTAAATTAAAAAGCCTTCCTAGAACGTGCACTGAGATGTAAATTGTTTGACTGTGGTAATTCATTCAAATATAGGCCTATTTAAGGGGTTTTAAAATCTGCTTTATTGGAACCCCGTGGCTTTTACAGCACATTAGACCCAAATTAAGCAACAGGGAACTTACTTTCCCTTTATTTCCAACTGTCCTTTCCAGGCCAGGTAGCATGATACTGTCTTTAGAATTATTTATTCATCTCTTCATTATTTTATCATGTATTTTAAAGTGGCAGATTTTTGTCCCCTAGCACTGTGCAGGTTGTCAGAGTAAGTCTGGATGGAGCAGGCAGGGATTTTTAGTAATCAGAAAAATATAGCATGATTTTTGGTTTCAGGTATTCAGGCTTGCTGTCATGAAATATGGGATGCTTTGCATAGTCTCCTTTTTGAGAATAAATGAAACAGCTCCTTACATATGCAATGAGACAGTTTTTTTGCTTGTCATCTGAGCAAAATGCTGTATTTTTAGCCAAGCTGAAGTGATGATGGATACCAACTAATAAAGCTAAAATTGTTGTCTGGTAGAAATTTTAGTATATTTTAAGATGCTATGTTATGTCACGCCTTTCACAGTCCCTCGTGAGCACCCCTGAGACTCAGTTCCCATCTTCAAAAATATTTTACAAGCCATAATGTACAGGGACTTCAGACTAAATTATAACAGCAGTGTAGGGGATTTTGGGGTGGGCTAAAATTTTAGCCTGGGGTAGGACAATAGTGGGTCCCAGGGATGCTCTGTCAGGAAAGCAAGCTCAAGGTGTTGTTTGGCATAGAAGAAACCAGAATAAAGTTAGTTCTACTGCATTCTGAGAAGAGGAAGCCCTCTGTAGCTGTAGGCCAGGCTGAGCAGCTTTTACTAACCGCTTAACTGTCCAAAGGTGTTTCAGTATCAGTGGAGCTTGGAAGGAGAAGTTGTGTAGGAGAGTGGACAGCCGTTGTGGGACCGGGGAGCTGCTGACTCTTCCTGCACCTGCTGCTTGAAAATAAAACTTGTGAAAATCCTGTAACTCATTGCTATCAATTACCACTATAGGTCATAGGCTGAATCATGGGAACTAGTAAATTTCCATGTCATTGGTATTTAGTAACGAGCTGACAATCTGAGGGCACATTGCTTTGTTCTCAGAATGGCTCTGCAGTGAGATGTCTTGTTTTAAGGGTCACTGGAAGCTGCTGGCACTGCTTCTCCTAATCTGTGATTTCCCTGAAGACTGTCTGGGGGCTGGGATGTGCCCCTCCATAGCTGTAGGCAAGTGTGGCAGCAGAACTGCAAGCTACACATAATATATGAGCTGCCAACTGCTTTATGATTTCTAATTACTGGTTTGACTTACTCCAAACTTACTCTTGAGTGCTAGTATCTAGAAAAAGATCTCGTATTCTACCAAACGTGTTGATATTAAACAACTGAGGTAAGTAAATGTGATGTTCTACATGGAAGCTGTGAGCATTCTCTATAATTTTTATGATTTTAAAAAGATAACTTACATAAATCGTGGTCTGTGTGTACGTCTGCATATATGTATGTGTTTGCGAGGGAAATATTCATGCTGTTTATCTTTTGTTTTGCAGACAAAACCAGTTGCATTTGCAGTTCGGACAAATGTTGGGTACAGTGCAGCTCACGATGATGATGTTCCAGTCCCAGGCATGGCCATCTCATTTGAAGCTAAAGATTTTCTTCATGTTAAAGAAGTAAGTAAAACTAGGCGAGTAAGCGAATATCCCTTTAAGGGTCTATCTGAGTAATAGTGCTGCTATTTCTTAACATTAAGATAACACTTCACATTGCACTATACAAATGCTATAAAATAAGGAACTGAATATTCTTTAAAATACTGTTTTTATAAGAGCCATGGCACAATATCCTTACAATCAAATTAATGAAGTTTGGAAAGCAAATGCTTTTCTTCTTTAGTAAAAATAGTTTATTTTGAGCTTTAAAAATCTACATCTGCATATTGAGTGATATAATTTTTCAGGATTTTACCATTCTAGTAATGAATGAGAGCAATGAGAGTTCATTGTGATTCAGCAGCTAAGGGTTGGTTCTCTTTTATTTGTGTGACTGAATCTCAGGTAACCCCAAAATCCTCAGGTCTCCTTTTTTTCACTGTTGTTACTTCCCTGGCACAGGCAGTATTTTTTTAACAGTTACATACTGAAGAACTGATGTGATGTTTCGTGATGATAACAACTGTCAAAAAAAGACACTTTTTGTAAGCTACATTGGATTTCTTCTGTAGTTTGGCCTTGAAAATTTCCAATTTTTACAGTTTCAAACACCTGAAATCATTTGGATTCTCTGCTTCTTGAAAAACAATACAAAGTAAATAAATTAGTAACTTTCCCATAGAGGCCCTCCATAGCAGCCACCTAATCCCTTCTGAATGATTTCCTCATTTACAAATTTTCCCAGCTTCTGGTCATATTCCATTGTGTTTTGTCGCAAAATAGTCCATCCAGAAATAGAAATTTATAGCAAAAGAACTAAGAACTTAAGGATGAGAACAACCAAGCCATGCATTTGAAGTTATATCTTTGCCCATTTTAGATTATTGAAAAATCCCTCGGTAGTTATGATAATGCACAATGAATCTGCTAGTGCAGGTGCTTCGCAGAAGCGATGAACATTCCTAATAAACAGGTAGAAATACAGGTGTACAGAGGCTAAGGAAACACAAGAAATAGACTTTAGTGCCTTCATACTGATGGCTAATGATAATCTTTTTCCATATATGTTAAATACACCAAAAAAAAAAAAAAAGGTAAATTTGAATTCAGATTGTATATAGTAAAGGAAATGTGTTTTCTGATAGTGCAAAAAAATTTCTGTTGTGACAGAAGTAGAGATAAGCAGGTACAGAGTCCTATCAAAAGAAAACCATCAGCATTCTTTGGTGAGACTGGGAGCACTGGAAAATGTAGCACAGTTTGGTTGGATAAATGATTTTGTGTAGTCATCTCTTCTGTCTGCATTTCAAATGAGGTCATAATCTCAGACTTCGCATCAAGTGTTTTCCCTGTTTCCATATGAACCAGAAATATACTGTTAGCAGTTCTTCTGTTATAATTTATGCTTTTTCCTCCCAGCAAAACTTAAACTCAAATGTAAATTTGCATGGGAGAAAATGAGGAAGAAAAGTTTCCTGAACTTTTCTGGATCTTCAGAAATGCCTTTGAAAGGAAGCTTAGCTCAGCTGAGTTGTTATATTGTGTGTGACTGCATCTAGCATCAAGAAATGAAAAATAGATTCAAATATTCTTGCAGCTTCAGATGTAACAGAACAGGCACTTTGTGATAATTGCATTTAAAAATACCTGTTCTTCTCTCTAAATAATTAAGGAAAGTTGACTGTTTGGCAGTGCTAGGTCAGAACGGGGTTGCAGAAGGGATCCTGCACCCAGGCCAGATGGAGAGGTAGGAAGGGACCCACAGTGATTTGCACTTGGACATGGATTCTCTGGTCCTGTGTTCGGCAGCAGCTGTTGCATCTGGGCAGGTTGAACCTCTACAGGTGGGTGCCCCAAGCAGCAGCTCTTCCCTGCACAGTCACATCCTCTCTCTCCAATCTTATGTGGCTGTGCCCTATTCACTCTCCAGCACTATATCCCACCAGATACAGCTCCTTCAGTATTTTTGGTGCTCCCTATAGTTAATGCTGGGAAAACTGAAATGTCCAAAGTTTAATTATTTCTTCAGATGAAAAGCAAAAAAACATACTTGACTATAAAATGTAGCATTTATACCTAACTGGTTGCTAGAAATAATGAAGTCTCCAGTAACTTTGCCTGCATGGTAATACCGCACTGGATCAGTGTTCTGTTCTTGTCTGCGAGGAGTGTGCTGCTGAGGGGACTCAAACAAAAAAACCCTCAGTTCAAAATGTACAAGGGCAGTGGTGAAAAGTACTGCAGTGATTATTTTCATTGTCAGGTTGCATTCATTAAAGCTCAGTACATATAAAGATGAAGGAGAAGAAACAGGCACTGCACCATAGTTGCTCCTGAATCTTTTGAGGCTTTGGTGCGTGGCCTTAATTCAGCTTTGCCTTTAATTCATCTTTAGCCATGGCACTCCAAGCACAGGTGGATACATTGCTCATGTCAGCCTGCACCTTGAGAGCTGGGCACCTTGCTACCAAGATATCCGCTATTGCAGAAGATTAATGTGACTGCAAAGTAGCCTGCTGTACTGCAGAGCACCATAAGGAAGTAGTGGCTTTTCATGTTTTGATTTAGTGGTGGGTTTTAGTTGT
>JBCJKH010056942.1:47153-61024 GCA_039877255.1 Loriculus beryllinus | reverse complement strand
TTAAGATACATGTGTTAGCTAATAATGTTAAATATGTGTTTAACAGCCTATGTGGATATAAGGTACTCAATTTCCTTTTAAAGCCTCATGGTGGTGGTACATTGCTTCATATATAAAACTCAGAGGCTTCAATGAGAAGTATTTTACTCGAATGTTGTTTGCTTATGAAGACATGAAATGTTCTTTACATTTTGGTCAAAAGTTAAGATACATGTGTTAGCTAATAATGTTAAATATGTGTTTAACAGCCTATGTGGATATAAGGTACTCAATTTCCTTACTATTATCATGCAGTGAAAGATACAACACTCCTCTTAAAGCACAGGTAACCTAGTGAAGTTGATGGTGGCAATACCAAAAAAGCTGATTATTTGCAAGGAGGTAACATTGGCTAAATTTTACAAAGAACTGTACACTGAACTGCTGTTTCACAGCCAAAGTAGTATCTCCTTCTACACATACTTTCCTGTAACAGGACTTTATCACAACATTGCAATGGTATTATGCTATGTAGTTAAGAGTGTGGTTTACCCAGAGCCCACCAAAACTACTGTACACACATTCATCCTCAGAATGGGACAATGGTTATTCACTCTAGTAGCTAGATACTCACTGGACAGTCAAGCGTCTGTGGTCCTGCTCTCTCCCTCCGATTCTGTTCGTATTTCATATGATAAAGCACAGAAAGCAACTGATGTGTCCCAAGGGAAGAAGACCACAGACTCAAAAGCTGGGGTAGGTAGGTGGAAACATAGGTGGAAACATAGGTGGAAGCAGTGGCAGCGTGAAATACCATCCCTCAGGATGCTTTAGAAGAACAATTCCTGCGTAATGCTTTGAAATATCAAGAGCAAACACCCATTCCCAACACCCAGCCCTGCCGTTCCAGGAGGAGACAGGATGGGGGGCACGCACCACTGCTCAGGCTGCCCAGGAGCTGCCTCCTGCTCAGCATGTGTGTTGCTTGTCAGGCTGTCTCTTGGAAAACTCTCCTGCTGGGCTTCAGAAGCAAACCTAGAGAACTGCGAGTTCTGAGTTCTGCTCTGAGAGCCAAGTAATCTGCATCTTTTACTTCCTAGCTGTAACACTGGGCTCAGTAATTTCAATATTGCAGTTATCCTAGGGGTACATCTGATACCTCCAACTTGTACGAAAACAATGTAACTCACATTAAATTCAACTGAATTACACATACGTACCACTCCAAAATCGTGCTGTAAATTTTATTTTGTGGAGGCAGTGTTTGCCTTCTGTACAACTCCACGGGCCAGTGATTTGACTTTAAATATTACGGAATTTTGACAAGGCCTTCTCAAAATAAAAAAAAAACAAACAACCAAACCCCAAAACAAATTAACAAACCACAAAGAAACCCCAAAAGAATGTTGGTTTGCTTTTGTTTTCCTGTACTTCTCTGCATTCTCTTTCTTGTTTTTCATTTAAGTATCCTTCATTGCTGAAAATCTCATAACCATAGCCATCGGTGTGATGCTCAGAATAAGCAAGTAACTAGAAAGGGTCACTGCCAGCATGCTGCCTGAAACATTACCTACTAATGTTACAAATTATACCTGAAACTACTGTAACAGACAGAAACTGGGGAAAGAAGGGGAAATCTGTACTGTTTGATTTGTAGCCTTGACTGTACTTTGTATATCTTTAGTCAGGTTACCTTATAACTTGTGACTTCTGGGAGCAAAAATTTTGAAAAGGCTTGAGAACTTACGTGAAAAGGCAGCAGAATGAAGAAGTCTGATACCTGAAACCACCTTTATTAAGAAAAAAAGCCCTGATTTCAAATTGACTACTCATCTTAAAGAAACTGAAATAAGATTGTCGCTTCAGTTGATTAAACAATGAGCGAAATGCAAGCAGACAATACAAATACCAAAAGCAGAAGCTTTCTACTCTATCATTTTTGAGCATGCTGCTGAAGCCAAAAGTGGAGGTTTTGAGTAAAATTTAGTCTTGATACCCAGTACTGACACTTGAAACATTAAATACCCTAGAAAACTGTATTCCAACATTATAATCATGTTCGAACTATAAATACATGTAGAACAAGTTCTAAAACTATGAAAAAAGTATATTTTTAAAAGCACCAGCAGATGTTGTTGGAAGCATTACTCTTACGGACAATAAAATCCCTATACTTAACATAGTTTGAAAACCTCCTCTGCTGCCCTGTGGAGGAGGACAGGAAGCCTCAAGCCTCCTGAAGCCAGCCTGCAGTGAGGGCACTTTGCCAAAAGGACTTACAGGGCATGTTTTCAATTTGGGCCTTTATTTAATTTTAGTTACATCTGCAGATGCAGTTTAAATAAAAATAATACAAAAAAATCACTCCTCTCAGTTTTCCCACAAGATGCCCAACACAGAAGTTTTCTCAACCTGTCCCCTGCACTTTACCAAACACCAATTTAATCTCGCAGTGATCAGCAAAATAGTAACCTAGCTTATTTCTAGCATTAATGCATCAATTTGGCTTCTCTCCAGTCAGGTGCTTTCCCTGGTCTATTAGAAACACTTTGTTTTTCTCAACGCTTCTTTCTCTCTCCTCTCATTCTTTGCTTTTATTTTAAAATACTGTTCCATGTGAACTTCATACAGACAACTTAAATCTTCTCCAAACTGCATTCAACTTTGTTTTACTTTTATCTACCAGACATCTAAGCTATGAAAATACTTAGCAAAGACAGAAAGTGTAGTTGGCCCAATGCTGACTTCGATATAACGGGAGAGAAATCTATCAACATATAACAGCAACTATTTGTTTTATTAGATGTATTCATTCAAGTACATTAATAATCTGAATAGCAGGTATCAGCCAGAAGCAAAGAAAAGGTTTTTCTTCCCCTGTTTAAATGTCTGTGCCCCGAGAGTCGGGCATGCACTGGTTTTATAGGTGGCAGCGACAAACTACCAGCACTTCAATCCAAAAAGCTCTGGGACTGCGTCAACGCTATGTGAAAGCCGTCACATGGCTGCTGGCCTGCCGCCGGCTCACATTCTGCTGCTTCAGTTTGTCCTCCTCTATTTACAAAAGGCTGTGTGGACATACCACAGGGGAAAGTAGGGTAGAGGCAGCGGGCAATGCGGGCAATGCGGGCAAACCGGGCAAAGGCAGAGGGCAATTCCCCCGCGGTGGCTTTCTCCGGTCTCCCCAGCGCACCACGCACCCAGAACCGGCGTGAATTACCACCCTCTCGACGCTCCTGCCACCATTTTTCTCAAGCCAGACCCCAGCCCCATCTCTCACGGGCCCTTAAGAAACCACTGCGCGATGCGCTCCGGCGGGACCCGGTACCGGGAGAGAGGGGGAACCCCGCTCCGCCGCGGCTCCCCCCGCCCGCGCCGCCGGGACTCCCCGCGGAGGGGCGGTGGCGGCGGAGGGCGCCACGTGGGAACGGCGCGGCGGCGTCGCCCCGCCCTGAGGCGGGGGCTGCGGTGAAGACGCCCCGCGCTCCCCGCACGCGGCGGCCGGGGCCGCTTCCGCGGTCAGACCCACGAGCCCGAGGCGGCGGCGGTGGCGGCCGCGGTTGGTGCTTCCGGTCCGAACCCTGCCCGGGCGGATCTATGTGGCCGGCGTGCGGGGGGGAGAGGAGGGAGGAGGGGATAAGGTGAGGCTGGAGGTGAAGGCGGCGTGACCGTTCCACTCTGCCCGCTCCTTCTCCTTCCCTCCCCCCTGCGCACCCCGCAGATGGAGGCACCGGGCCGGGCGCGCGTGCCCCGCGCCGCAGCGCTTCAGCACCGTTCCAAGTCACGAACAAAGAGCCCCCCGCGCACCGAGGCCGGGGTAGAGCGGCGGCGGAGCCCCGAGCCGCGGCCCGGGGGGAGGGGCCGACCCCGCGCCTCCCGCTCCCCCGCTCCCGCTGGCGCGGCCCCTCTCCCGGTTCCTCCCCTACCCGCCGGGGCGGCGCTCCCCGCCGGGGGCTGCGCGGAGCGGCGCCCCTCCCGCCCGGCACGGGAGGCGAGCGGCGGCAGCGGCACTTACCTCAGCTCCGCGCGTGGGCACGGGAGCCCCGGGACGGCGGGGGCGGCTGGAGCGGCCGCCGCTGGTGCCCGCGTCTCCCCCCCCCGGTCTTTGTGTGCGAGGGTCCGCGCGCTGCGCTCTCGCGTGACGTGACGGGACCGTGTGTCATTTCCGCACAAGGACACTGAGCCCCGACCCGCCGCGGCCAGCGCCACCCGCCGCCCCGGGGCAGGGGCAGAGGCGGGAGGGGAGGGGGGAGGAGCAGGCTGCTCTCCCCCCCCCCCCCATCCCCACCCCTTCGCCCGCTCGGCCGCCAGCCACAGGGAACGGCGCGGTTCCCACTGGAGACCCCGCTCGCCCCTGCCGCGCGCGCCCACTCGGCGCCAAGCGGGCAGCCCCGCCGCCGGCCGCAGCTTCAGCGCGGCACCCCTTCATCCACGCCTCCTTGCGAGAAGGCGCGCTCCCGTCGCGTGACGGGGACCGGGATGGGGACCCGGGGACAAGACAGGGACGAGGCGCGCCCCCGCCGCAAGGCAGCCGCTGCGTGGAAACGCGGCCTGGCTGGGCCGGGTGGTTACGAGTCGGCCGCGGTCTCGCGTGGCCGCCGCGCGGGCAGCCGGTAGACGGCGAGCCACGTGCGCGCGGGGAAGCCGTCGGAGCGCGCGTTGGCGCGGGGCGGCGGGACGCGACGCAGCCCTGTGCGCGTGGCCGTGGAAGGCGACGGGAGGCGGCGAGCACGTGGTGGCCGCGCGGCCCCGCGCCGCCGCTGTGCCCCTCCACTCCACAGCACCCACCCCCCCACCCCCCGCCCCGGTATGAGGTAAATGGATGTTGCCCACTCGTGTTTCCTGCAGCCCCACAGCCCCGCGGCCGTTTGTGTGCGTGGAGCCGCGCTGCACGGTCAGCCGAGGCAGCGGCAGCCTCCGTCCGTCCCGGGCTGCCCGGCGGCTCTGAAGCCCCCGCCGGGGCCGGAGCTGGCTGCGGAGGCCGTGAATCCACCGCACCATGCCCTGCGTCAGGCGGGCGGTGCGCGCCGGTGCCGCAAATGCCTCCTGACGCAGCCGCGGGCACCGGCCCGGCCCGTGCGGGGCCCCGGCGCTGGGAGAGGCGCCGCAGGAGGCTGGGCGCACCCGTGGCAGCGCTGTCCGCCTTTATGTAACGTTAACGTGGGTTTCCGTAGTGCCCAGTAGGAGAGGCTGGTGTGTGCTTGGTGCGGTTTAGGGCTTAGCCTGTCCTTCGGAGAAAGTTAATTCGGTGAGTTGGTTTAATTCACATCCAAGCTGAAGGAGCTCTTGCAGCCTTTTAACGCGAGGCCGTTTCCACGGTGCACTTTCCGGGGGTGGCTGGCAGCAGTGATTTATAAAGCAGATCACATTCTTTTTTAATTAAGTATCCTTGTAGATTTTATCTTCCCTGGATTTGACAGGAGCACACAAGTCATTACATTAATCTGGCAAATCGTACGTGCCTTTTCTACAAACAGCTCGTAGAAAAACAAACCGTTTTCCAAAGATTAAAAACATAAATGTGGGAGAGGGAAGTCCGGTGCTGTGACCCATGGCCAGTTTTGGCAATTACATTTTTTGGCCGTATGTAATGACTGAAATTAGCAACATGCCAAACCTGACAGCTTTCCACGAAATGTTTGACTTACACAATAAACTGCTGGTACTGCTGTTCCGTTCAATGGAGTCATTTTGTCTTTTAATAAAAGCACACAGCCAAGTGCTCTAATTATATTGTAATTGTTTCTGTTTTACCAGAAGGAAACGGATTAAGTCTAAAGGTGTTTATAAAAGGTGCTTATTATAAAATAAATAGGTGAGGACGGATCCTGCCACAAAGGGTGTATCAGATCAAAGTAGCAAGGCAAATACACACTGGGCAAGTAGCAAATAAATTACAGGTAACACGCGGGAGCTCTGAGCACTGCTGTGAATTTTAGAGCTAAATCTTTTGTTTGTTCTCTCTGAAACTACACTCCACTGTAAGAAACTGTTGCTTTTTAGTAAAAGTAAATATAAAAACATGCAAGTCAAAACAGACATGAGAGAGAACTGGGAAAAAATCCCAGATGAATCTTCTGCCCCATAACTAATTCAGCACTTTTCTAGATAGCTGTACTTGCCTTAGAACTGAACAATACCAAGAATGGCTCTTGAGATAAAAATCCTCACCGTTTCACATTTTTAACAGTTCCTTCAGAAGCAGTTCTCTAAAATTTCCCTCTTCCACTTCATGTGGAATTTGGCGTTTAGGGCTTTTAGTGTGTTCACAGTGTCACATTCCATGAATAATCCTAACAGATAATAGTTTGTTGATTTTAACTTCACTGCTCTTTTTGTTATTGTTATTAATAGACAGCTGTTTAAAGGAGCCCTTAAAAGCAGGGACTAGCAGCACTGTAACTCCTCTGATGAATCACTTGAATGGAGTATACATTTTGCTAACGCCTGTTCTGCAGTTAGCAACTTATTCACTCTTCAGAGATAAAGAGCACTTCTGATAACTTTTCTGAGCCTGTCGTTAGCCCTATGAAGACTGAAGTTTATAATACAATTTGCCCTCTCCCTTTATTGTTAAGGCTGATTGAAGGTTTGCTTAAAGGGTACTTCCTTTCAACACCTGGCCCAGCTGCTAAGTAGTGCTAGATCTCAGTTGGATTTTACTTGAATGCTTCACTTAGTGGGGTTAAGGAAAGGCAACCATAAGGCAAGAGCAAGCCAGTGGAATCCCAAATTCAATTTCAGAGCCCTTGAGAAAATACTTGTCAGTTTGAACTCCACCTCATTTCTGCTCTATAGTACTGGCCTGAGGCATTGTAGCTACTAGGGACCCAAGCCCAGGAGGAGACCTGAAGGGCCTCAGCTAAGCATAAAGAAGCACAAGCATATTGCAATAACAACATTCATTGGAAAGGGAGTGAGCCGAGTTGTCTCCAGGCGATGCAGGTAGCAAGCTTAGATTGGCTTCTCAGCCAGACAAGTCCCATTTTTTTTTACCATTTGAACTTGTGCTGTACAAGTGATTTATTCAAACATTCGGTTTTTTTCCCCTTCATGCCTTTGGCTCAAAAGCCACTCTGTGACACTGCAGCAATCTCTCAAAACTTCCAGGTCACCAGGGAGGGGACTTGTGGTGCTCCAGCAAGAGAGCTCTTCAGGAAAAAAATCACCATTGCTCTCGAGTGCAACAGGCCGTTGCTGACCTGACCAAACTGCAGCCAGACTTCAGCCATCACTGCCAACAAAAAATGTGGTCAGAGCCCCTGAACGCTGAAAGCACTATTTGCAGTTGTATAGAGTTCTGTAAGGGTGACTGTGAAGGCTCCTTGAGGTTTACCCATAGAAACTGTTAAGGTGCAAGGCCCTCCTCCTGGAGAATGCCCTCTCTGTATTAGTTCAAAGGATCTGGTCAGCTCGAGATTCCTCTGGACAGTGGTGAGGAACCACAGAGGTGGGCAGGGAGGCAGCAGAGCTGGCAGTGCTCCTCACAGCAGTAGGCCCTGAGACAGGAGTCAGAACAGCTCACTGTGCTGAAGGTTGGTACAGCAACATGGAGCAGAAGAATGACCCTAAATTTAAAGGCCTTTTTGGCTTCCTGTGCCATGTACATTTGGATAAGCAAGAAACCTTGAAACCTTCAGTGATGCTTCTTTCTTGTAGATCCTTACAATAGCCTACAGCACTCAGCAGGCAAGGATGCCGCGTGAGATGTCAAAAGCACTTTTAGCACCAACTAATTTTGGCATTTTGATTCTGTAAAAGTATTGCTATGGTACCAGTACATCGTCTGTCACTTTTCTCTGCCACACATCTTGAAACTAGGCCACCTTGCAGGCAGACGCAAGAGTCAGGGAGTTAGGAAGGAAAGCAGACGAGAAAACAGCTTCAGCGATGAGAGGACTCAGTGTGCAGAGCCAGTTCTTTGAAACTTATATGCATTTTACATTAAGACCCTAATGGGAAAACAAGCCCCCAAGAAACAAGCCCCCACCAGTACTGAGGCTTCCTTCTGCTTCTTCTCGGGATGACTTCTAATGATTCCTGTGCTGCTGGCGCACCATGTGTGCAGCAGGCAGGGTGGGTGCCCCTCTTGCAAGTAAACCCAGAGGTCAGCAGCTGTCCTCTGGAATACGGCATGGTTTCTTTAACAAGTGTGGTGTGAAAGCTGTCACTGGAAGGGTGCTTTGCCCTAGGGATGGCCTAGTGGATGGAGGCTCATATTTACTGTGGGTTCCTACACGCTGGCTATGGTTGAAATGGACTGGACCAAATGGGCTGGATTGCCCTCCAGGGGGAAGTCAGGTAAGCTACCTGTTGCCCTTGTGGCAGGTGTCCAGCTGAGCTCTTTCCACTAACCATATATGTGACATCAGGAATTGGGCACTGAGTCACCAAAATTTGTCAGTTTCTTAAATTAGGCAGCTTGGAATTCACCTTAAGTTAGGCATGTATTGGATGTAAATAGATGTCAAGGAGACTGAATAGGTTTGCCAAAAAAAAAAAAAAGCACATAGGTTTTGAGATCTTCAAGCTTGGATTAAAATTAAAAGCCAGAGTGATTTTTAGGACTTTGAAGGAATCTGAGAGGCACCATGAAAAAATCAGTCCAATTAACTCATCCGATATCTTATTTGCAGTAAAACACGGTCTGCAATTCAAAGTTTAACCAAAATATTTAATGGCAAATAAGGTGACATAATAACCAGCTTCACATACCTTAATGCTTTTCACTGGCAGTCAGAGTGAAAGGACATGTGTGGACACATTGCGCAGTAATATTTAGAACCTCTGTTGGCCCACAGGCAACAATACTGAACAAGTAACGTGCTTCCAGCAATATCCATACACTGCTGTAACCCAGGCAGAGAAGAACAGTGGCAGACACCTGAACTTCATTTATATTTTTAGACTTCTATGGCTGCAAGCAGTGTCAGAGGGATCTGCTAGCAACATATTATACTGGTTGGGAGTACTGGTTGAATACTGGCCAGTTAATATAATTGCATTTATTTTTTCTGAGAAACAAAATTGTTACATGACTCTGTCTTCTGGTTTCTAAATTTTGTAACAACCCTGGCTCTTGTTCTTGGGTACAACGATAGATGTTGTTGGAAACTTTGAAGAATTGCTGTTCAGGTATACTTCACAGAGATGGGCAAGAAATACCATAATTGTATTGCTTGCCAAATCAAGGATGTCAAAATAGAGAATCAGAGAGTAGTTGAGGTTGGAAAGGACCTTAAGATCATCCAGTTCCAACCCGCCTGCCACGGGCAGGGACACCCCACACTAAGCCATGCCACCCAAGGCTTTGTCCAGCCTGGCCTTCAACACTGCCAGGGATGGAGCACTCACAACTTCCCTGGGCAACCCATTCCAGTGCCTCACCACCCTAACAGGGAAGAACTTCTTCCTTATATCTAACCTGAGCCTGAATCCACATGGAATCTCTGGATCTGAAAAAAAAAAAAAAAAGGCCGGTTCATCTGCAAGTGCATGTGGGTTGGAAATCTTACACTTGGAATTTAGCTCACTGGAAAAAAAGTTTTGAAGAAATGAACATTCATTATAAAAAAAAAAACATTTTCAAGACTGAAGTGGCACCAGAGCGTACTGGCAAGACAGCAGCTATGTAACAGTTGAGCACCAAAGGAAGGAGAATTTGATATAAAAGCTTAAAATAAAAATCAGATCAAAGCTGCAGTGGAAGATGGAGTAGCACAGAAATGTAACAGAGCTTCAAGAATAGAGTAACTAAGCCAGTGAGCAACCTAAAATCTCCTTCTGTGCTGCAGCAGTTTACTTAGACATCAGTTGCATCCATAACTGTTTAAAAACTGACAAATCTGAGCAACTTCATTCTTGGAAACATAAGCCTCTTTTAATCACTTGGCAATGAAATCACAGTTCTCTTTATGTTAATTCAGCCAAGAACTGCGCCATTGTATGCTATTTCACAGCTTTGCATTTAAAAAGAAGTAATGCTCACTTAATGCGCAGTCATTGTATTATCCACGCCGTAACTAATTCCGAATGATCAAACATTTATCCCATAAAGGCCTGTTTGCAAAATTCTGTCTTATATCCAGAAGGGGTAAATATAGCCCCAAAAGTCCTATCTCTCAAAGACATCCATATCTCCCAGTCCAAGTGCAAACAGTACACTCTCCTTTGTGTGCTTAACACTCAGTTCCATATCCTGTTCAGTATACAGAGAACTCATTTTTGGGCCTGCTGCACAGTCTCATACCTCATTAAGATACGTTAAGTTCAAATATTCGCAACAATACTAAAAAATACATATTTTGGTAAGCGGCATAGGAAAGGAGGTTTCTCTGAGAACTCAGCTGGCTGATTTGCTCTATTTTTGTTCTATGTAAACCTTTTTATTTTTTTTTATTTAATGGAAGTACCAATACCCAAATTGCAGAAATCCTTATGTAAGGAATTCTCTTTGCTTAAGAACCTGAAACTGACAAAGCCCATTTTTTTTTGAGACCCAGCTGCTTCTGTCCTGGCCATCATGTTATACAGTCCCTTTCACGCACAAGTCACTGTGTTAAAAGCTGCTAGTGATCTTCCCTTTTAGGTCTTTACCCTCACTACTATTGGGAAGCCACTCCTGAATCTTGCACTGTGGGTGGATGGGAACCTTCACTTCTGAACATGGATTTCTGATTCATGGTAGTGGTATGCTTTAACCCACCTAGTTATAACCCATCTAGTATAACCCAGTCATACTCTATGGTAATGACTTTGAGAACAATCACGTATTTAATAAGTGAACGCATTTTATCCAACAGAAATTTGCCTTTGAAATTGGGAAAATTTAATCTGGAGCTATTATTTTAATTAAAAGTGTAGGTGTGGAGATGTGGCTTTACATGAAGAACAGAAACCCCCCACCTGCTTCGTGGTTATTACTACAATAGAATGTGATTGAAAGCAATTACTTTCCATAAAAGTTTATATGAGAAATACTTCCAGTCATTAGTAATGTGACCATTTTTAGCAGCAGCAGCAGTCGTCTTTAGGAAATACTAGATGTTTAAACCCTGGTCATTTTCCTGCAAAGGTAACTTATCTTAGTCTGTGTACATCTAAAAGCCGTCTAGGACTGTTTGTGTGCAAACAGCATCTGAGCAGAGGTTGAGATATTCACAGTTTCTGTACTCTTATATAAAATGTTAACGTATTAACTTCCATAGGTTGACAAAAGCAACAAAATTATTTGATTAAAAATAAGACGTACTAATACAGACATTTTTGCTGTAATGTTCTCCTGCTAAACCCATTTCTTATGAAAATAATGACGCGAGCAACTAAGTGTAATTGTTGAAAATTATTGCTGGTGATTTGCATATGAAACACACCTTTTACTGCCTCTAGTTAGCATTGTTCAACTGGCTTATAAATAGTACAGCTGACATGCTGCAAGCAGAAAACAGTTTTCGATGGGCACATGCTATGAATGAAGAAATGTTCAGACACAATGTGCAAGTTGGAGAGCTTTCATCAAAACTAGCCAAGAGCGAGAAATGCTTCATTTCCTAATCACACTGTTTTGGATAAGCTGGTCACATCTAGAAAGCATCCTGCTCATCTGCAGAGTTTAAAGCTTTCTAAAATGAGAGTTTATGTTTCTCTGGAGGGGGGGGGGGGAAGAGTACTCTACCAGTACTTGGTTTAGATTTTTCTAATTACTTCCACATAACATTTCCTTTTTATAATTTGACATACAGTAAAGTGCTGAAATTTGAACCTTGCAGTTGATGCAAGTCAGTTGCTGTAAACATCGAAGGCATAAAAAAATAATATAGGTTTAAGATATCGTTTTCCGTGCAAGTACAATACTTGCTTTTGTGTACAATCTTCGAACTGGAAATGTTGACCGTCGTTCTAATAACGAAGCAGAGTATTTTCAGCCTGTGATGTTTGAGGGGAGAGGAGAAGGAAGGAAGGCAAAGTGCAGTGGGGTAAAGAAGAAAATTTTAAACCAAGATTTTTTATAATGTTGCTGCAAAACTGCAATCCTCCTATACAATCGCATCAAAATATGCCTCAAAATGAATTTTATAAAGAAATGCCTTAAATCCCAGATAAATCTGAGAACTACTGTTTTAGCCGTCAGTGGGACACCTGTCTGTCACTATTAGCCAAGAGTAACATTCTTGTGTGATACAATCCCTCTTCTCTACTGCAGGTAGACTTCATCACATGCAGTCGGTAGAACACTGCAGAATGCTGCTTTCCAGCTCAGTAAGTCGTCTTGGTGCTGTTTCTGTTTTGGTGAACAAGGCTGCCTTTCCTCCAGAGATGTACAAATGGGAAAGAATTCAAGTCAACCTCACGGACAGCAGAGAACGCATCTCCTACACGTGGGGGAGCCAGCGCGTTCCTCTGGCTGATGGTGGCGGTGAATAAGAGCAGCAACGGGAGCTGAGGGCAGTCTCAACACGAGAGCAACCGCCTGGAGATGCGGACAAAGGTGATGGTGTGAAGCTGTCCCGTATCGATTGCCAAGTTCTCTGTAGCCCCGTTCTCCCCTTCACAACTTACAGCGAGCCAGATCTGTGCTTTATCGTGTTGGGTATTTCAAAGTGCAGAATTTTAGGTTAATGGCTACTCGCTCTTAGCTGTAGACAAACAGGCTTACCCTAAAAGAGAAACACGTGAATGCTAATTATGTAAATAATTAATGCATTTTAAGGATTGGTTTCTGAAAGGAAAAATAAGATAATTTAATGCAAAGACTGTCAGAACAGCTCAGTTCCAGAATTGGAAATATTCTTCCCTTTGAACTGCTTTGAGAGACTGAAAAGCTTTCACTTTATTTTTGATGAGACACTGTGCAGGTAAAAGTACTTTGAAGACTACAAAGAATAAAAAAAGTTTGATGCCTCACTTCTCTGCGAGATTGAAGTAGTTGATGGGAGTTAGCAACAGCCAGCAGTCTGACCCAGAAGCCACTTCCTTGATTAACCTGCAGCATGACACAGTTGCTTAAGTTAGCCTTCTGCATCTATGAAAATACAAGCACTATCTTCTGAGAAGAAAAAGCAATGGAGAGATCTCACCAGCAGGTTTACCCCTGAGGAGGCTGGTCTGGCATCTTTAACACTGCCTGGGGCAAGAAGCATTTCCCAGCCACTCCAGAGAATGCTTCCTTCAAGTTTCCATTAAATTAAAAAGAGCTTTTCAATCTTTTAGCAACTTCTATCAAGTTGGATACTAAGTTGAATACGGTGCACTTGTTACTGCAAATAAGGCAAGGCCTACCCTGGGTTACATTAGGAGGACCACAGCCAACTGATCAGGTGTGCCAGGCCATCAAACCCACACAGCCTGATAAACCTTGTCCCTTTCCTCTGCCTGGCTGGAGGCATGGCCCCTTATTTCCTGGATGGAGTACTCATTACCTGATTCTTGTAACTGCAAACTGGAAGTTTCTTATTAGGGTCAGAAGGAGTATCAGCCCTTCTACTCTGTCTGGGGAATTGCTTAACAGCAACTGGAGCAGTAATTTTCCTGTATGGCCCCTTTTTGGCCACTGTTTTTCCTCGCAATTCACATACCCCAGCTTCCAAGCGGGTTCACCTCATCACTTCCTCATGTGCTGCTTGTGGTTGGTGGTGCATACAGAACCACAGCATGGCATGCAAATGTGCCTGTGGTACCCTTTCCCTTCAGCAGTGAACAGCTTACTTGATGGCTGGTATGGGTGAGGAGGAAGACATCCTATCTTGCAACAGCTGGAGCCACTGAGACAGTCTCTCCCTGGCTGAGACACAGGCCTGTAGAGGTGGGGTGGAAGAGAGATTCTCTTCAAATTGGTGGTGCTGGGCGGCCAGTCTACTCACAGTTGGGGCCTCCATGTCTGGCCAACCCATTAG
>JBCJKH010056942.1:29603-39668 GCA_039877255.1 Loriculus beryllinus | reverse complement strand
AGAAAATAGCCCCTAAAATGTCTTCAAACTGTTCTAAGGCCAGAGGAGCCTAGCTTAAGCATGTGTGTTCGCACGTATGTGCTTAAGACTTACTCATAACACCAGATGTGGAAAGGGAAGAATTCTAATGCAAGGACACAATCCATTTACACGCTTGTCTTGTGTAGCCCTTGGACACATGCAGTGCCTTGAAGCCAAAACAATCACAAAGCTCGTGTCAAACTATATGCAGAAGAATTGCTCTACAAAAAAATCAGGCTAATCCGCTACTGAATGTTTCAAAGCAAAGTTCAAGGAACCTCAAAACGAAAAATACCTGCTCATGTGGCAAGCTCCTTTGCCAGCTTCTCAGTTAGAAAAATTAGCAATTATAGTCCATTAACAATTCATTAATTAATAGTCCATAAAAACTTCCCTATTTTCTCTTCCATTTGCAGAAGCAGCTGGTCAACTTAAATAAGCATACACTGAGGCAAAACAGCCTGCATTAACCAGACTGCATGCTTACTTCTATCTCAGCTGGGGTTGCAAATGGAAAGGCAAGGGGAAGACTACAAATTGGGCTTCTTGTAGTGGGATAATTATTGAAGAAATATAGGATATAATTCCATAGGAAACCAGGCTTCAGTAGCACTGCTACATGCAAAAAAAACCCTAATTCAAGCTGTAAGATGTACTGTGAGTTGTATTACATCTACATTTTCTACACTCTCCTAATTTTTGAGCTTCGATGATTTTATGTAATGAACTTGACAAACTAAGTAGACAGGAAAAAAAAAAATCAATGTATCCAGTTTGGATTATTTTGTAATTTCATTTGGAGAGGAGCAGCTAATTTTTGAGGCAAATAAACAGAAAAGCAAAATGAACTGCTTTTATTTATTACTTTATAAACTTTAATTACGCTCCCTCATTAATTTCTTCTAAATAAAGGAATCTGCTCTTTTAGTCTCTACTTACACAGCATCCTTTTGTGCTTCAAACATATTTCCACTTGTAGGAACAATTTCATCCATCATTAAAACACAACCTTCTTCAGATTTCATTCAGCCATTACAACTGAATACAAGTCAAAACACAGATTGCTTCAACACACGTTTCTCCAGTTGAACTCCTAGCTATGCTGGAAAACTGCATTTTAACTTTTAAGCTTTTGTTCAGACTATTGGCACTAAAACCTTACTTCATTCTACAAGTGCCAAGAGTCTGAAAAAAAATCACCTATGGGTTTTGGTTATCTAAGCTCAGCTTAAGGAACAGTCTTGCAACAGTACAGCGAAGTTAAGGCTCAGATGAGAAGTGCCACCCCCAACATACCAGCACTGTTCTCCTTCAGCACCTTTTCTTTTCGTCAGTGTATTCAGATATTGACCAGACTTGACAGGTTTACCTTGTACACATTAAGCTCAGAGCCCCAAATTTTTATCTCTGAAGGTGGTTCTAGAAATCTAAGAAAAAGCAACAGCAGTATCATTACCTTCATCATCTGAAAAAAGATGCCTGTCTGAGTGCTGGGTCTTGCTCTGCCCAGCCTGTTCTATCTGCTCTCAGCTCAGCCTCATCCACTTGACTTGCAAAGAAATTCTTTTCATTTTTTCCCCCTTTGCTAGTCTTTGGCTGGAAAAAGGAATAGCTCTGATGAAGAGTTGCAGAACGAGCAAAAGAAAATAGATATGGAAAGGAGGGAAGTGCTGAGGTTTCTCATTACACAGGAGGACAAACTGCTGAGTGAGAGACTGGGCTCTAGTTCTTGAGCCTCCTCCTTCCCTTCTCATCATTTCCTTCTTTTAAGTCATCTTATACTGACAAACCAAGAGGAGAAAGGGACACTTTCTAAGCACTTCCACCTTTAAGGCTGGTTTCCACTATTCCCCCCTGTACCCACATGCTCTAGGAATATCCTGCAAATACATTGTAACAAGCCATTGATTACTGCTTGAAGATCGCCCTTTGGAAATGAGACTCCTGACTGGAAGGGAATGTTTTATATCAGCACCTTGGTTTCAAGCTTCCATTTCCTATCCTTCAGGAGATAACCATAAGCACCAAATAGTTGGAGTTGGGGCATTTTCCACTCAACTGTAACATTTGCTTGGCCAAGAACAGAACCAAAACCTGGGACAGCAGCTACTTCCTATGTAAAGGGGGATCTGGGTTCAAGACCTTCATCTCAGGGTTGCTTTCATCTCTCAAGTTAAAAGCTACTGGATGGAATAAAAGCAGTTTTCAAGCAATGGCCATGTAACTACATATAGTCCATTTGTGGTTCTGGCCGTACATGTGGGATCAGAGGGATGCTTATGGATGAGAACTTCACTTCCCTGTTCACAGACTTTACCTTCTAAGTCCACCATAAAAGCAAAGAGTATGCTTGTGTGCCACATCTCTCTGTTTATGAGCTACGAAGATGTTAAAACTGAGAAATTATTTCCTGCAATGGAGCATTAAGTGAATAATAAAAAGAAAGCCTGTGCTGTCTATGTCATAACATATAGGTAATACTGTATAAACAACTGTAGTGAACTTGCATTCTTGCACCTACTTTGTGGCAGTAATGTTTGGGGTTTTTTTATTAAGTATATACAGCAGATTCATACACGATTCTACATTTCGATTAACTACATTGGTAGGATCTACACAGCTTTTAAATTGTACTGATTTGTTACAAATAAACAAAGAGTAACAAAATGGTGATGGTGAGTCTCAAAACCAACTGCTACTTTCACATAGTGTACTAACCGGTCATCCAACAGCAGTTACTTCTAAGCAGATGTGACATTTAAGTAGATTTTAATCAATGACCAACAGGCCAAGAGGTCCACATCCAGTTCTTCTGATGGTTCAATTACACTCTTTTTCATTCACAGTTAGTTATCTACACGTGCTTTTTTTGTCTTGAAGCAGCATGTCCTTACAGCAAAGATCATCAGCCACTTCTTGGGCTGATTAACAAGCGCATTCAGCAAGCAATTACTGCTTGTGGGACTGTGTCTGGAGTTCTGTGCCCAATTTTGGGCAGTGAAAGTAAAAGTGAAAACGAATGACACCGCCATACTGCAGGAAGCACAGACCCAAACACAATATTTAAATTGACCTGTGGCCAAGTTAGTGAATAATGTGCAGTTTGCAGTGTTCTGCACTGGCTTTTCTACATTTGTTTTCTGTTTTATACGCACTGATGTTTTAGGCTGCTGAAATGTTACCTTGGGTACCAATATGTTTCACAGCCAGTAGATCAATTTTGTCAAATTTTTCCTTTGTTTTGTAAGTATCTTTGAATGTCTCAGCATCCACTCTTACAGTTTTTGTAGTTGGACAGAGGGTTATGCTCTTCCTTCTCAAAACGTGCTGAACAATCATTTAGTTACATCACTTCATAATGTCAAATGATAAATACTTTTTTCCTAAGTTTTTTTTGGCTATATGCAGCATGATATGCACTATTTATCCAATACTTTCTTACAATCTGTTTCTATATAAAGGGTAAAGGAATGCCTCTTTAAAGGGCATAAACACCCTGCAGAAACTTCCATTAGCAGAGTAGGATTTATTTTTTTCACTGATTTGACAAACAGAATAATTCCCTTTTAGTTCAAACTCAAAAACACTCAACCCAGAAAAAGACCAAATCTGGAGAGAGACACCCCCAACAGCAGACAAAAGATGGGCTGCTTACAGGGAGCACTGTTACTCCAGCTGTTACGCAGTTCTTGGGATACACGTTGCCAAAAAATTACAAGTCGTCCCAAGACAATGACTGATTGTACAGACCCTTTAATATTTAAGAAGAGACACTAACTGCTCCTCCTTATGCATTTCCATGTCTTTCACAGTGAACTTAACAAGGCCCACTGAGGCCCACTAGCTTTTAAACCTAAACTGGTAGTTAAGTGATGACTTTTTACCAAAAAGCATGAATTTCTTTAATCACATTAAGGCAAAGAGTGATGGTTAATTGTGAGTGATTGTTAATTGTTATCTTAGTACACACAAACAATTCACTTGGTACTTATATTAAAAGATGTGATGATTTGCTCTAATGAAACAAAAGCTGTGCTGGATTCTCACCCAAAAAAAGCTATGGAAAAATACTCATTAAAAACAAAGATGCAGCTGATTTTTGGTACTGGATGTCCACCTTGATAATGTAGATGTGGTTAATTCCAACAAAGGAGAAAATTGCTGCTTCTGAATGGTTTTGGCTGCTTCGGTAATAACATAACACATCAAACCCCCTATATTCAGTAAATCTCTGACTATTCTCTTTGTTTGCTTGTTTCTAATATACGTAAAAAAAGGAACTCATGGCAGTGCTTGCTCCAAAACAAATGAGATAAGTTTGCATGGAAAACCACCACAGGTCATAAGCACCCACAAAAAACAATACTTCGGTTTTAACCTTTGTTGCATTTCAGCAGCAAAAGAGTCTTTGGCTTACAGTCCCATGATACATCTCATGATGATTCTCTGGAATTTAAACAAACACAGCTACCGCCATTTCCACCTGTAACTCTAAAACTCCTTTGCTGGCAGCACTGCAGCAGGATGAACGCACTGTGGTGGTCAGTGCTGAGCTGAGAAAGGGAAGCCATGCGGCCTTTGCTAATACAACTGGACTGCACTGTGTCACTGTTAGAGTTGCATGACAGTAGGGTGTCATTGAGAAACCTCCTTGTTTCCAAATGTGACCCTTCCCTTTTTCTCTTACCTACCAAATGGGAAGTGAAGACATTAGTGCTATGCAGTGCATGAACAGCTGTATCTGCCGCTTCTTGACTCATGCTACTTCCAGTACAAAATGTACAAAAGCTGCTGTCATGCACAGCATTTCAATATACAAAGCAAAGTATGTATCAGCATACTATGCTGATGCACCATATTTCCCGTGCCAGTTTGGGTGAAAGGCCTCTGTAAGGGCCAGCAGAGCAAATGGACAGGGCTACCATAAAAATAAAGTTTTGCTATGTCCTCTTTCACTTGACTCAATGCATCCTTTCTGAATATTCATTTAGAAAACCAACAAATCCTTGCAGTAGCATATTCATTGGCTGCAAAACACAGGATTTATTTCTTTATTTAGCGTTTTAATTATTCTAGAGCCTTGGCCAGAAAATAAGCATTATTCCCAGCTTACTCATTTCTGCTACTAGTTGTGCCTTTGTTACACTCATTTAACAAGTCTGTATGATGCCAACCACCATTAAGACCTTGACTTCAGTGGAGAGTTTTTAATCAATGTTATAAAATAGTAACAATTAAATTGAAAATCTCAATTTATTGTTTTAGAATTACACAGCTTATCTTGCATGCAAAGTAGATGTAAAATGGATAAAAGCTTTTTGATTTTAAAAGTCTGAGATTTTTGCCAAAATAACACATACAAATGAGGGTGACAGGGAAGTTACTGTCTCTTTCAATGACATACATGAATTCTGTCCCTGCCATATATTGGTACTTTCTCTTTTGTTATTTGAGAAATACCACTAAAGCAGAGCTGAAACTACTTTTTAATCTTTGGTAAAGGCTTTCAAACACCACAATGATGGATCAATGACTTGTGTGGATGTGGTGTGATGGGGGGGTAAAGGGGGGAGGGAGGAGTAGGACAGGGAAGGAAGAGTGAAACATTCAGATATGAATGTGAGAAAAAATATTAAGAATCACAGACCTTAAAATAAGCCTTTTCTGATACCAAAGTCCTTCTGATAAAAGGATTTGAGAAAAGCTGGGAGAAAGAAAAGTGCTAAAAGATTTTTGCAGAACATAGTGACCTTACTGACACGACAGTTTCAGACCTTAAATTAATAAAAAGCATTTCACTTCTACATCTGTGTCAGAGCCCTCACTTAATTTACTAGTACCACCTAAATATCTTTTTGTCTGTGAAAAAACAGGGATACCATTTTAATATAATGTACATCAAAAGAACAATTCAGAATTCTGGAGCAGTCTCATAACTGAGCTAAAATAAGACCTTTGCCTTTTAAGGAGGCAAGTTAAATGGGTGGATCTCAGTTTCTCAAATTTACCTTCATTCGTTACTGTAATTGAAAACCATAGCAAGTACATATTCTTAAGCAGGGTAAACAGGTAACGATTTCTGTATACGTGTACTTATGAATTCGACTAAAGGCACAACATTCTTATCTCAATTAAGTGGCACACTGAAGCTCGTAACAAAAATTAAAAGAACAAAAATAATACAAATTACAAAATTACAAAAATACACCCCCCCCCAAAAAAAAAAATACAAATTTTCAGAATTTCTACAGTGAGATTTGGTGACCTTTGCTTTTACAAAATGAAAGAGGAGATATCTTGGAGACTCAATGAGAAACAAGCCCCCAGATTTGATTAGGAACATTAAAGTAATTCTAGCAACTGAACAGACAGATGAGAGGGGCCCTTGATACTGAGAAGAAAAGACTAAGCAATGTGTGAAACACTGATTCTAGTGATGCAGAAATAAAGACAATATAGCAAAGGGCAAAAAAAGAAATACTAGTTTGTACAGCACAATGTGGCTTCTAATTGGCTGTGTGCATGTACTGGTCAAGCTACTATGACAGGGTGAGCTACAGGTTACTGGGTTCATTTAGCATGGGTATAACTAATGATCACATCTTTTAAACAAAGAAAGACAGAAAAGAGGGACTTAACATCAGATTTTTGAAGGTGATTTCTGCAAAAAAACACAGTTGATTCTTTTTTTTATTTTGAGCTCACAAAAACCATGGGGAATTTTTCACCATCATTACTAAACTCGTATCATCTGTGCTTGATGCAGAGATGATTAGCCAGAGCCAGTAAAATCAGATGCTTTATGGCTGAAGTCAGTTGCTCAAAATACAAAACTTAAAGGGCTTTTCCCCCTTCCTTTCCTTTTATTCAGGTGTCCAAGTTACCCAAGCACAACGTATTTTTAAAACTTTCATGGATAAATCCAAAATATGAAATAATTTCAGTCAAAATACAGAAAATGCTAACAAATATTTAACCCAGTGAAGCAAATGTAGATGCTTCCTTTCCCCTCCCCCCCCCCGTTTTTCTTTTTTTTAATTATGGAAATGGCACTGGTTGGATCATAATTGTAGCAATTTAAAGGAGAAAACCCATTCTGGACATAAAGCAAGTAGCTCATTTTAAACATTCACAGAAGTGTCTCAGACATATCTGAAGAAGAAATTTAGTGCTTTCAGTGGTGATTTACAAAATCATAGTTCTATCAGTTTTTTTTCTATTGTAGAAAAAAATAAAGGCACAATGATTTTAAATAGCAAGCTAAGGCTGAGATCCTTTTTATGTTCTAAGGGGAAGGAAGGACAGAGATTTGTTTTAATAATCCAAATTACATAATTTCTTAATAGAGTAATTACAGGAACAGTCTGACCTGTACCTGTGTGTTAGCTTTCCATGCTAGCAGTGATAGCTGTAACAGTTTAGGCCCTGGTTCAAGAAGCGATTGCCAATCATGCATAAGGCTTAATAATTAATGTATTATTTTCCACACTGATGCTGGAGATAACTGACTGGACCCTCGTAATCTACTTAAGACTGCAAACAAGTCAGGTTTGTGCTCAGTCAGCTGGGGACACAATGTCACCTGTCTTTACCAGAAGCACGCTGTGCTCCAGCATTTAACCAGGAATCTTCTGAGCCATCTACTGCAGCTCTCAAGAGCTTTACAGCTGTTTTTCCTAGCTACTTTCAAGCTAATTAATTCAGGTCTGCCTTTATTAGAGAGCAGTCCCAGTAGCAAACACAGTGGTGACTGAACTCAAAGTTATAATGGGAACTGGAAGAAACACATGTGATTATAAAACGTGTGTATGTATATTTTTTAATAGATGGCATGGCATTAAGTTGAGATTAAGTAACTGCACACTCTTATCAATACATAGAGACTGCTGATGGGAGCTAACCCACAAACAACTGCAGAAAAAGAAGACAGCAAAACCCATCAGAACCCTGGTTTAAAAAACAAGTTTAGGGAAGTAAATGGGCTAAGTAATAGCAAACATCATTATTACATAGCTACATTTGATAGTTACAGTACAGCCCACTACTACTGGCTTTTTAAAAATCAAGAAATTGCACAAGCCATTTTCTCTGCCTCCGTATACACACGCACAAATTATAAACTGAGTTTAGGAAGTTGCTCTCAACTGTCAAGAATATCTTTGAAATATTACAAAAAAGCTTTACAAATAATGAGATTTAAATGCAATTTACCAACCTTCTTGTAGTCCATTATATTTCCTTTTCCTTGTGCCTTAAAGAGAAAGAGATTTTATGTTAAGACATTATGACTACTGACTAAAGTTGCAGGAATAAAGAATGCAATTAAAAGAGGTACTACTTTAAACCGACTTCCTTTAGGAATCTGCTACAGAAAAAAAACCAAACAAAACCAAAATACAACCAAATGTGTTACCAGCTTATACAACATGGCTCTGTTTCAGACAAGAGCTACACATACTCAATGCAATTTTTAGGTTTTTTATCATGACTTGTGGTTGAACATTTGTTGAATTCAAAATGTTTGGTCTTAAGAAATCTTGCTGTTTGCATTAACTAATATCTCTCATGAGATTCCAAAATAAATTATATTTCTTACCAACAATAACAGGATTTATTATCTTAAGAGAGTACTCTCCATATATCCATAGTGATCTGCATATAGGTAATAGCCTAGAGCTGTCTAAAGGGGATATCAGGACCATGTCAGTGCTATTAGACCTAGGTTAGAAGCAGTTTTGGTTTAGAATTGTATTTAAGTATTAGCATCACTCTTTACTTAGGTAGCAGATACACACATCCTGTAACTTCTAATACATTCAGAAAGAAGTTTGAACAAATTTAAAGTTTCTTCTTGCCCAGACGCAGAAAAGTATGTGGTCCAGCTTTCTCAATTTTTTCACAGGACGATGTAGAAGAGGAGATATCTGTCTTTCTTACCCAGTGGCAGTGGTCTGCTAGATACAGAGCATTCCTTCTTAACCAGCCTGAAGCCCTTCCCTTAGGTTACATCCTGCGTTATCATTATCACCTCCATCAACTCCAGCTCTTCTCTTTTAAGGCACACTGAGAATAAAAGTCACCCATTTCTTTCCTCTAGCCTCCACAAGGGAAGACCACAAACCTCAGTTCTTCCAGAACACGTCTCCTGAAAAGACGTAGATTAGGACCACTACTTCTCCATGTCCTCTGCGGGGACTTCAGAGAGCAGCCAAAGGCAGCAGCTGAGCTGGCATATGGAGAAAAGCTGAGGCCTGCACTGAAGACGAACACTATGTGGCAAGCACATCACTGAAGAGATGTTACTGAGATGGCACAGATTTTGCAAATAAATTAATTTTTGTAAAGGAGGAAGAACAGAGAAAAGAACTGATGAGAGACTGAGCAAGTGGAACAGAAAGGAAAACAGTAAACATCAAAACTGATCTCTCTGAAGGAGAAAGGGGACTGATCCACAAAACCTCTTTAGTACTCTCTTTAAGCTTCTTAAGAGTTGGCTTTTCTGAAGTGCATATTAAGAAAACAGCCTGATAGCATTTGGGAATAGTAAAACCACTGCCAGTAAGTGCTTCCTTATTTGTGTATTCTCATCTCCTTGATTTGCCAACTTTTATTCATACTGGTTGGATCTTACAGTTTCTTCAAAATATATCTAGCAAGTTATACTGTGTATCAGAAAACATGACAGGTACGTTCTTTAACAAATGACTGCCTATATGCAGATTCACACTGCACTGCAGAATATGCCAACTTGTTAGGGGAAGGTGCTTTTTAGTCTTGGCAATACTGGGAAAGGTGTGCTCAGTGTGACGTCTCCTCCATTTAATACACATTACAAGCAGCAAGAAGTTCTTTACTGTGAGGGTGGTGAGGCACTGGAACAGGCTGCCCAAAGAAGTGATAAATGCTCTGTCCCTGGCAGTGTTCAAGGCCAGGTTGGATGGAGTCTTGGGCAACAGTCTAGTGTGAGGCGTCCCTGCCCATGGCATTGGGGTTGGAACTGGATGATCTTAAGGTCCTTTCCAATCCAAACCATTCTATGGTTCT
>JBCJKH010056942.1:0-29503 GCA_039877255.1 Loriculus beryllinus | reverse complement strand
TTCCTGTGTGATGTACTCTAGGTTACCCTGCTCTTGCAGGGGGGTTGGACTAGATGATATTTTGAGGTCCCTTCCAAGCCTTGGGATTCTGGGATTAGTTCTATTTGCATGAGAAAGAGAAACTTGACAGAAATGAAACAGAGGCAGCAAACCAGCCAAGGAGCAAGAAACGTGCTGGGCATGGAAGCCCATGCTAAGATGAAAGGGAAATTTTTGGAGAAAGCTGTGTTTGAAGAAATTTGTCACCATGTCTTCCCCCATTGAGTCACACCATGTTTGTCTGATAGCACTGCGATAAAGATACCAGCTTTTGCCAACACAACCCAGCTCCATCACCTCTTCTGCCACTCAGTACCCAGAACCTGACATTCACCAGTGCAGCAAATGGGCCGTCTGCTGGGGAGGGAGGGGTGTTCTCTCTCGGGAAGACACCCCTGTTCCCTGTGCTGCTGTGACCTTCTGTGTCACTCTCCCATTCCCTTTCCTATTGGCACAGGCCCAGAGGTGACTATGAGGGGCACAGCAGGAGCTGATGTGCCAACCAAAGAGCACAACTGATGGGCTGTTTGTCCTCTCCCTGTGCTCGGGGCAGAGGCACAACCGGTACCCCAGGCACATCAGTCAGGCTGTAATGCCCCGTGCCAACTTCAAAACTGAGCTTTGCCCTAGGAGAGCTCTGGAGCTGAAGGTACCATGTGCTGCAAACACAACCACCTCCAGGTATCACAGCTGTCAATGCCAAGGCCAGCAGCCAACGTGCTCACCAATGAGGCCACCCGGGGACCAAGAACAATCCATGTGTTGGTACAGTCCTGGCTACCAGTCCTGCTCATGGCTGGGGTTTTGGGGTTCATGGCTAAGAAGTGGTAAGTGGCAACCAAGGGATAAAGGAATTGCAGCACCAGCACTCACAGAGCCCCAGGGTTTATCAGAAGGACCCAAGTCCTTTCTTTTGCCCACGCTTTAGGGACAGATCCTGGTCCCCATGCACTTCGCTTCCCCATCTGTAAAGTAATTCCCTAACTCCTGAGAAACATTCTTAACCTGGTAACATAAAGAGAAAATCCTTGATCTCTTGTAAACACAAGACTACCATAATCTCGCACGCTACTGATGGATGATTGCTTTTATTACTGCTAGGCTATTATTAGATACCTCATGCAGTAAAACCGTATTTGATTTGTATTAATATTACACAGCCACACAGGTACATTCCAAAGGTCCATTTTCCAATGAGGTGCCTCAGCAGATAAGGCTCACGCTGTTTCAAGCGTTCCTTCTACACGCAGCCTTGTGACCAGGGTTGTTTGGGTACACTGGAGGGCGTAGTGCTGCAGTCTTTACGTTTCCCTCTCACCGACAGCACTCCCACATCTTCCAACACTCCTCTCCCGGTTCCCGTGGGGTGCTGCCTCTGGGCCGGACCAGGAAGTGAGGATGCATATGCCAGCGCACTGCATTCACCGCTTCTCCTCCGTAATCCGTGCAAGTGGATACCAGAAAACAACATGATGAAAACGTAGCAAGAAAGGAAATCTGTTACAAGTGGGGAAGTTCTGCTTCGGCATGTCCACCTGGGGAGTCGGAATGCTGCTGGCACTGTGCCTCCTGCGCCAGGCGAGAGGTACAGTACAGCCGCCACTCTTATGGTCACTGCGCTGTGCTCTGGGGCTCTGCTCATGGGAGGGAAGCCACTTACAGGTAAACTTTAAGCAGCTCAAATGGGAATGATTCACGTTAAGGGAAACGTGCCACTGTAAAGAAACAGCAATTTAAAACCTGTCTATGGAACATGTCTTCTGAAGGTGAGCAATGTATGCACTGATCTTTACTATGAGGGTGCTGAGGCGTTGGCACAGGCTGCCCAAAGAAGTGGTAAATGTTCCATCCCTGGCAGTGTTCAAGGCCAGGTTGGACAGGGCCTTGAGCAACACGGTCTAGCGAGATGTGTCCCTGTCCGTGGCAGGGGGTTGGTCCTTTCCAACCCAAACCATTTTATGATTCTATGATCTACTGGCAACAAAAGGTGCCAGGGAAGCAGAAGCGTGCAATGCTGCATCCCAGGCGTTCAGGGTAGGATCTGCCTTCAAGGAAGTGGGATTGAGTGAGCAGAGCCCCAGTGTCTGCCTTACCTGGGGCTGGGAGGCAGGTTGATGTCTGGGGGTTGAAAACAGGCCACAGTGACATCCAGCGAGACGTTGGGGAAGCCAGTCCAAATGACAGAGCAGGATGGTTCACACAGACGTGGATGCTAATTCTGAAAGCTGTTGAGATGAAGATGTTTGAGAAGAGATGAGGAAGGCGGGACTACATGAAACACGTACCTGTTTCCACAACTTCCAGTCATGAATGAACTGTGAAACCCCTTTGGTCAAACCCAGGGGATACTTCCCATCCTCAAGGGTATTTTAAAGCCTTCATGTAATTTTCCCTTCGATCAGGTCTTGGTCAACTCCCTCGTCCTCAAAACGTTACGCTGCTGTCGAAGGATTTTGACATGATTTTAACTTGGGCTCCAGGAGAGGGCTCTCCACCCGACGTGACATACACTGTGCGCTATGAAAGGTAAGTGCTTACAGAGGCTGTCCCAGGGCAAGCACAGCACCAGCCAACACCTCACATGTGTATTAGCCCTGTCATGATGACCACTGACCTGGCTGCATCCTTTCACAAACCAAATCTTACCCATCTGGAAAGTGCTCCAATCCGTGAGCAAGATTTGGCACCCATCCTCCAACCCTCTCCTTTCTCTTGCTTGACAAAGAACCAACATGTCTAATATTATGGTATGCCTGTCTCTTCCTTTAGCCAGGAACGCCTGGGCAAATGGATGAAGGTTCCTCATTGCAAAAATACCCATAGAACCTCTTGCAATCTGACCTGTGTGCTGCCGAGCTTGTTTGTTAAAGTCCGGGCTCGAGTAAAAGCTGTTTCTGGACAATTGCAGTCACCATGGGCAGAATCACAATTCAAGGAATACTATTTGGATGGTGAGTGTCTGCCAGGCTCCAGCCTGGATGAAGCTGGATCCCCAAAACAGTGTTGGCGTGAGCAGATGAGGACACCCCACACCACGGAAACAGTAACAAGCTGCCTTAGGAATAGCAGAGATTTGAGTGAGCACAGACAACGAGCCAGGGTCATTTGAAAACCAGTCCTGTAGCAAGTGGCAGGACTTGTGCATCAGTGCCCCAGGTGAACAAACAGGCTTCCAGCTCTTCACAAAGTAGAGGGGATATGTTAGATAAAACAGAGGTATTCTCTTGCCTTCCTCCATCCTTCATGTCTATCACAAGATAGGAGTAAGGAGTGCAGATCAGTCACACAGGACTGTTTCTTCTGTGAAGCAGGGCACAAGCAAACACTCTTCTTACATCTGGTCACTCCATTACAGTGGAACTGGCTCCCCCAGAGCTACACGTGAATGTCAAAGAGAACAAAATCCATGTGAATGTCTCCTTCCCTTTGGCAACCTGTGTGGAGAGCATCTCTTGGATGTATGACTTGAACCTCTGGGAAGCTGGATCCGATGACAAGGTCAGTAAAAGATGAAATAGAGGAATGATGCCCAGCTTGAACTGCAATAGCTTCACATTTCTGGGCAGGGAGGGACTGAAGAAAATGAAATGGCCAAACCAGAATGAAACCAAAGCCAGAGAAGAAAAGTAGATGCGTGTGAGCATCCTTATTTTATTGGTAGTTCCCTGTTTTTGTCAGAAAGAGGTCATGGGGAGGCTACACTACAGTCAGTATAACAGGGCAATAGCTGAGTTTGGGTACCACTAACAGCATGCCATGGCAGAACAGCCCAGCACTGGCTGGAAATCCCACCCTATGCCCTAGGGAGATGCTTGCTACAAACAGCAATCAAGATATAAGTGCCTCTCCATGCACTTGCCAACCACTGAGCCACACACAGTGAGGGCTGAAAAGGTAGAGAACCACCCTCCAAATGAGGAAAGAATCAATTATCCAACCCTCTGTTCTTTGCGTTTCTGAGCAGAAGCAGTACGAAGGCATCTTTAGGAAGAACACGGTGAGCATCGATGCCACTGCCCTCAGAGGCAACTACTGCTTAAGTGCCAGATCTTCCTTCCAGAACATCGGCTTCAAGCACAGCGAATTCTCCCGACCAGTGTGTGTGCTGTTGAACCCCAAAGGTATGGCCCTGCTGAGGCCAGGATGTGGTGAGACATCAAACGGCACATTGCAGGCAAAGATTTCCACCCAAATTAGCCTTTCAGCCAAAAAAAAAAATGGCCTTCCTGTGAAATTGATTGACCGGAGCTTCTGGTGTAAGGTTCTGCTTTCGGTAGAAACATTTGCATTAAAATGATCAACTCCTGCAATATCTTCTGATAATCCTGAAATATTGCCCTTGAGTGAGGTTCACACTGAAATCTCAGGAACACATGATTTTATCCTGAAATATATGTGAATAAAGCCTCATTTTTCACAGTGCCAAGTAAGGCACTGGTGGGATCAACATTCCCTTGTGGCTGTGACTCTCACTTAAATTTCATCTTGGACAACTCTGTTTTCCCCTTTCTACATCTGTAGAACACAGATCTTGAGCCTAAAAATCATCGAGATTTTGGAAAGACAAAATCATTGAGATTTTGGAAAGCAAAGCTGAGTCTAGAGCCCGCTGTTACTAGAAAATATACCATCAGCAGGACATCATTTTTGTCTTTTTCAGCAGTGGAATGGAAGTTCCCTTTTTCTGCCACCATCTCTGTGTTTGTCCTCCCCATCTTTCTGACAAGTGCCTTCATCACCTGCTTGTTGACACACGACATTAAGGGAAGGAAGATGCCTCACGCTCTGGTATGGCCCAACTGGGAGGTCCCCTGATTGTCAGAGGGTAACTGGGAGTTCTGCACTTCCCAGTTTGTGTTCATTAGTCCCTTTGTAAGTAAGCTTTCCTCTATCCAAACTTTCTATGAAAGGCATCACTAACTCGCTATCTGTGTGTCTTGTTTCTTTTCCCTGGCAGGATTTCTCTCAGTTAAAAGCTGCTGGAGCAGCCTTCCACTGTGAGCTCAGTAAAGAGGAATTCTTCAGGGACTGTCTTATCTGCACCGAGAAGCCAATATCACCAAGGAAGATAAGCAACACTTTAGCAAGCAACAACCTACCATGGGTGGCTTCTTTCCTATCATCATCATCATCATCATCATTATCATCATCATCATCATCATCACTGGAGAACGAGGAGGAGGAAGAAGACAGCAGTTCTTTCACCCCATACACTGAAATGCAGTTTCCAAACAGACATCTCAGCTGTCAAGCATCCAGAACAGCTCATGGGGAATCCAGCTTGGACCCCAGATCTAGAGGCCTCTCCATGGACAGTGAATCTCTGCTTGATCTAAGTACCTTGGGTTTCTCTTTCTTTCCAATAAGAAAGAATGAGGGGGACACCGCAGGATCCCAAGGGAATGAGAGGGCATCCCTTTCTCACAGCTCCTCTTTGGGAAGAATATCGCTCACTGATGTGAGATTGCCAGGTCCCAGGGAACAGGGACAGCAGGATACAGCCAGGGATGAACGCCTGGGAATGGCTCCTCTGCAAACACTGATGAAGGGCTCTTGTTTCAGCCCCCCAAGCAGTGAGCACTGCCTGCACAGGCAGGATCATCATTCCCCCAGGTGTTACCAGCAACCAGCAGCTGATCTGCAGGCCGAGCTCGGAGAGATCTGGCTCAGTGTGGATCCCAGCATGGAGCTGCTCGTTCCCTTCCACACATTACAGGTGGCAGAAGATGAAGGCATTGCAAGTGACTGTGACAGTGAGAGCTTTACGGAGGGGACACCCCCCACACCCACAGTGCTCAGGGATGCATCTGAAACTTCAAATATGGAGGGAAAATACAATCACAAGTTTAAATTCAAAGGCTACGAGCACACACACTACATGGGAAGGAGCTAGAGTGCCCCGGCAGCTCTGTGGTGAGGCAGATGCTGGAGAGCTCCAGGTATCCCGGCACGGATACCCAAACGAGAGCAAGGACAGACAGAGGTGCTTTTTGTATTTATTCACCCAGAGTTTCTACTGATGTCTGGCCTATCGAGGCATATGGCTTTAGGGAGACAAAAGGGCTCTTTTTGGTGCTAGGGAACGAGTGATGTTCACCATCCCTCTGTACCGCTCAGCCGTGGTAAGGTGTGATGGCTCTGAACGTGCCAGCGGTGCTGCACGCACTGACACCTCCCCAAGGTACTCTCTGTTTCAAGAGAGTGAAGTCACAGTGAGAAGCGTGCACACGTGTGTGTGTGTGTGTGTGTGTGTTTATTTATGTGGGGTTTACACAAATACACTTTCCACAGGTGGAATTCCCCTGCGGTATGGAAAGGCTGAGAGCTGCTTGAGGCAGAGGCAATAATATTTTGGTACATAACTAACTCTGTGTGTGCGTGGTTTTCTGTTTCCCAGAACTACAGAGGGTGAGGGAATCTCACCTGAAAAACATTCCACTTTAAATCAGGACCCCATTATGGGCTTCCTAATGGAAGTGAAATCCCAGGAACTTCTATGGCCAGATCATTCTGGGTCACTGGAAACCCAGGACTGTGACCAGTTCCCTGAGCAAAGAACCCCATCAGAAGTTCACAAGCAAAAGGCACAGGGGAGGCAAGGCCTCCCCTGCACGAGCAGTACCAACCTTTTCAGTGTATTTCACACCTCACAGAAACAAACTAATTTCATTCCGGTAAAAGGATAGGCAGAAAAGCAAAAGGTTAAAAGTAAGAGGGAGGGACACAACAGCCATTCTCTGTATTCAGAGTTGGATGAGGGAAGGGTGCTGAACGTGGGTATTGAAGCTGACATCCTCAGGGAATCCAGAGAACAAGCAGAGAGAGGCAGGGGTGGTAGGAGGGGTTGGGAAAGGAGATGTACAAATGAAGACCCTGA
The DNA here is from genome assembly GCA_039877255.1 of Loriculus beryllinus. Taxonomy (NCBI): domain Eukaryota; kingdom Metazoa; phylum Chordata; class Aves; order Psittaciformes; family Psittacidae; genus Loriculus; species Loriculus beryllinus. The sequence goes on along the minus strand of JBCJKH010056942.1, from coordinate 22,587 downwards.
AGTCAAGTAAAAAGGGGAAGTGGGAGAAAAGATTTATCAACTAGAATTTTGCTTTTCTTTCTTAGCTGTCCTCCACAAAGTGTCCTGGGTACATCCTGCACTGCAATCCCGCCAGCTCCTTTAGAAAGATCCAAATCATCCATAGTTACCACCCATCTTCTTGTGCAATCAAGGAAAAACCTCCAGGCTTTGAGTTACAGGAAGCTCTGAAGTTGTGCAACCTCTACAGAATTATTTTGGCGTGTCACAGCTCTGCAAACACGGCCTGGGATCAGCTCTTTGTCTTGTCCAGCTTTTGTTAGGATGAAACTGCAGGGAAGACTGGGGCCAGATGAGCTGCATCCTGCTGCTCCATGCCTTCTTTCACCAGGATCTCTTGGAGATGTTCAGGTACAGAGAGGTGGATCCTGGGCTATTTGAAAAGTAAGTAGAGAAAGGTGGGCAGAAATAGAGTTTCAAGTCATAGTCTTAAAACTGCAGTCTCAGGTGCACTGCACCTCTGTCCTCTCCTGGCTCCTTTACAGCAGAAGCATGAGGCAGTGACATGAGGGAAGGAAAGAATGGACCTCCTTTTAGCAAGTAGGAACATCCTGACGAAGCATTGTACCTAAGGAGATGTTGGCCATGCTGGTGGGTAGATGTGTCCTGTTTAATAAATCTGTGAGGCTTCTGCATTTGTCCAAGTGAGAGGAGAAAGATAAACTGACAGCTATGCACCAGCGGCACGGCTGGAAGAGCGCAGCCCTATTAATCCCGGAGCAGGCAGGGAACTTCAGGGACAGAAAATCCATGAGATGAAGAGGTAAGCAGAAGAGGATGCAATTTCTATCATGTTTGGCCATAAGACTGGAACAGTGACAGAAGAATTTGTTTAGTGCACAGCTGGCCTCTGTGGGTTAGGGTGGGTATTCCTGTTAAAGCTTTTCTAGGGCTGAAGCAATTCCAATATGAACATTCTCAGTGCTCCACAAGACAATTCAGTTGGATTTGCTTTGGTGGAACCCCATCTTTACGCAGTGGTCCAGTTAATCCTAGGCAAAACAGAGGACTGTGGACAGGACCTCCCCATTTAGGGAGCAGTTACGACCATGGGGTAAGAGTGAACCAGAGAAGTAAGGCAGGGAGGAGGTAACCCAGTTTGTGGCATAAAAACAGCTATACCACAAAAATAGAGAAGCAGGGGTGACAGGAGTTCCCCAAGCCTCAAATGCAGGCTGCACGGGTGAGGCTTTCTCCCCTTCTGCCATCCCGGGAAGCAGAAGCAGCTGTTCGGAGGTTACACACATCTGGTGGTTCCAGATCCACATCTGGGAACAGGCAATTAGCTTCCACTTCTCCCCAAAGAAGGAAAATTCTCTCCCTCTTCTGAGAAAAGCCTGAAAATTTAACTTATCACCCTGTAAATCTAAGCCTGCTATGGAAAAGGAACTGCATCTCTTTCTTGTTTAGATTTCATACAACCGTACAGTTCTTAGCATATAGCATTCATGACACTCAGTAGAGCTTTGTCTTGCAAGCAGCCACAAGAATGGACTGTAGGTCTACACTGGCCTCTCAGAAAACCCATGGACAGCACAGGCTCTTCCTGCAGGAAGGTGACATTTTCCCATGCCAAGTGAGAGCACCTCTGGGCTTGAGGAGAGCGACGAGGACAGTGGGAGAGCTTAAAACCAGTGGTCCTCTGACTTTCCTTTTAAGAAGCTATTCGAGGGTGTTTCTTAAGTAACCAGGGCTTTGCTCCCAGCAGTTTACAACCTAGAGGAGCCCAGCACTAAGGCTGAATTTCTGGAGTCCACCGAGTCAAAGTTACCCGCTCAGAAAAGCAAGCCCCAAACCTGAGAAACTTCCGTGCGGGCGTTGGGGCAGGAAGCTATCAGCAAAATGGCACTTGGCTCTCTTTCAAAAGCTGGGGATTTTCTAAGCCTCTGGCCTGTGCACCTTGTACAGCGAGGTGTGCGTGCCCAGCAGGGAGAGGTGCTCCTCTTGTCACTCTCAGTTCGCTCTCACACATGCGCACAGATCTGTAGCTGGTGATCTCAGGTGTGCGTGCAGGCGGGACAGCAGCTCCGCAGCCTGTTACTGAGCAACAAATCCAGCACAGCCTCACAAGATCAGCTCCTGTAAAAGGTGATTCACCTGCACACAGGATCAGCTGCCCCAGCCCAGCTCACACAGCTCTTCATGAAGAAGTTCCCGATCGTCTTAGCTGCACTTTCGGTGGTCGGTAAGTCCTGACTTCTCCTTTCTGTCGCTGATGGTGGTTGTTTCAGTTTGATCCTGTAGCATGGGACGTAGCCCAGTAGTGCTGACTGAAACAAGACCTGGAGAACAAGCTGTTGCCTGAGGTTGTTCAAAAGCTCTCTTCTGCCTTCCTCTCCTTTTAATATCTTCAAGGTACTGTGGGTGTGCTCCGTGTTCCAAGGGAGAAGTGTTCCAACAGGGAGAAGAAAAGAGTCCTTAACTTCAAAGTGTTTGCCACTGAAGTTACAACCCAAATCCTGCGGGAGTAAAGGATATTCACTGACTTGGGGAGGTTTGGATCAGTCCCCATGAGTCTTAAGCAGAGACAGAAATGAACAGGCCAGATTTCAAACGAGATACAAACAATGTATCCCTAAAAGCCATTTAATCCTACTCCACATGTGGCAAACTCACTCCAGGTTAATCAGGAATAAACTTGCTATGTTTTCAAATGCCACCTTTAGAGCAAGAAACCTTATCATCATCTGCTCTTGTGCTGGTGATCTTGCACTGGAGGGAAGGCGCCTTCAAAACTTCTAAACCAGAGGGACTTTAATGCTGAGGAATATCCCGGGTTTTCCCTGCCCGCGCTTGACTGTGCTTGTGTCAACTGCTTTGCATAACTGTGTTTTAGTATGGATAAATATGGGAAAACAATGAGGGCACTGGTGACTCAGTTCTCATCGAGCTCAGACAGGGAAATTCACCTGCTTTGGACTGACTGCTGCATTTCAGCCTTGCCAGGAATCCTGTGCTGAGCCTTCCATGAGCAGCGGCAAGGGCTGAACTGCAGATGAGCTCAGGACAAAAGTCAGAGCAGACTGCAATCCATTTCAGTGTTGCTTCCCTTCCCAAAGGCCAGACACAAGACTGAGAACTGGGTCTATGCTGCTCTGCCTAATTCTCTCCACATTTAGAGAGGCAGCTGGAGGGAATGCTTGGAGTGAGGGTCTAGGAACTGATGGGCTTTAGTCCCTGCTCTACCACAACTGCTCCATGTGATCTTGTCCAAGTCACCCCATTCAGGTCCTCAGTTTTCCCATCTGTAAAATGGTGCTGCTTTTACTTACTTATCACACCCTTTATTCACGTGGGGACTGACTGATTTGAAGTGTCCATTTACCACCACGACAATGGGACTGTGTCTTCAGGCTGAAGCCCAGGCGTGTTCAAGGTGTTTATCGATACTGCAAATCAAGAGCTGAGTCATGTCCAAAGTATTTCCCTTTGAGGATGCATCTGCAATTCGAATTTAAACAGCTTACAGATTCTGAAGGTTACTCTGCGAGTTAGATGGTCTTGAGAATGAGCCTTGAGACAATTCTGCACTGTGCATTCCCCTGACAGGAGAGAGCTGTAAGACTCCAGGACACTTGTCTGCGGTGCCTGCTCGGAGCCAGTCTGCTGCAGGTGGATGCTGGGGTGTTCTGCTCTACAGACCAGGGTTGTGTTTGTCAGGGTCAAATGACATCTCTGTTTACCAGAGCTAGGACCCATTCTCCATAGGGAAGAGGCACAGGGCTCCGTGTGCTGGGAGCTGAGTGAGTTGTTTGCCTTCACGCTGGCACACCCAGATCAGAGTCCGAGCATTGCGTCTTAGCACATCGCTGTGTGCAGGCAGGCTCCATCCAAGGAAACACGGAGCACTGGAGCTTAGTGGCAGTCACATCTTCAGTGATGTGAGCGAGACTCATCGCAACATGTTACTTCCCTGAGGATGGGCAGAAAGCAGACACATTCACAGACATGAATCTGGCCCTGAAAACAGGTTACTGTTCTTGGGTTTCCAGCTACTTAATCGCTTTAAAAGAAAGCTGATAAGGAACTCAAGGATTCACTTTCTGACTCCTGAGGTTTTGAGGTTCTGTAACAATTTCTGACTTACATTTCTTTGTGATACATCAACAATCTGCAAGGTACCTACAGTCCTGTGTGCAGGGCCTCAAGTCCTGTCCCATTCAAGCTTCTGCTCTGCAGCCCACCTTTACCAAACTGGAGGTGCTGTGCCTGGTCCTTCTGTTGGCTAAGAGGCTGAGCAGCACCAGGCCCACATTCAGCTGAGGGCTGAGATGCCACAATATGCATTTTAACCCTAGTTTCTTTGCTCCGTAGGCATTGTGACTACAGAGAGGTCATCATGTCTGAAACGCGCAGCATTTTCTTCTACAAACTTTGAGAACATCCTGACATGGGAAACGGAAGCAGATATTCCTCCTGGCACCACATTTGATGTCCAATATAAGCAGTATGTGAAGTTTGCTTCTCTCTGAAGTGCTGCTGTTCCTGGGGACGCTGTTCTCAGAGAGAGAAGGGCCTAGAAAGAAAAGCAGATTTTGCAGTTCCTGCCATGCGTTTGACTGTTATGGAAATGGCTCTGCTCAGACAAGAACTCCATACAAGGCAGGGTTATTTAACCTGGTAGATGGTGCCCAGTTAAGCAAATAGTTTCACATCTTGGGTTGCCAACTCCACTCCATTTTTGAGCTACTCTTTGCCTTGAGCAACTTCCTTCTCTCTCTCCTGCAGTTTCCTGTAAATACAGTAACAGCAAATGTCTTCCTCTGGTTCAGGCCCTAAAATGAAGAGAAACCAGACCAGTGCTATGCAATAGCCTTGTCCTTTGGGGCAGTCTGCAAACCCTGCAGTAAACCCACATGTAATCATCCAGTGTCAGAGCTGGACAGAGAGCCCCAGAGCCACTGACTCGCAGGACACTCCCGTGCATACCTTGCAGCAAGCTGCACTTCGAGGCGAGCACCACACACAGGCCAGCAGCCAGAAGAGGCTGGAGTCCAGGGGAGGTTCCCCTGTTCCTTTGCCTTCCATCCCCTGTCACTTGCTGATTGCAGTAATGAATTTAAGGACCACTAAGAGTTGGCAAAACAGCCTGTTTGGGTCATTCTAGAGGAGGGTTGAATTGCTTCTGTTGTACGAAACTAACAGCTTTTTATGTCCTCAGGTATGGAGAAAAATCCTGGCTGAACAAGCCCGAGTGCCAGAGCATCACACAGCCCTTCTGCAACCTCACCCGTGAAACAGAAAACTTCACGGAGCACTACTATGCCAGGGTGAGGGCCACTGCCCAGAACCACTGCTCCTCCAACTGGGTACGCTCAGAAAGATTTGAACCCAGGAAAGAGAGTACGTACCACTGCCGACAGCTCTTATCCTGCTTGTGAGGGGCACATCCCAAGTCCTGCTGATGGTCAGAACAACGTCTCCTCTCCTTTCAGTAGTGCAGGACTCCGGAAGGGAGGGAAGGCCTGAGGGAGGCTGGTATGGGCAGTGAGCCTGAGGAGGTGTCTAAGATGCACACGGGATGATCTGGTAACATATCAGCTTTAACTTCAGCTCCCTGTTGTATCTTTCCTAGCTGTTATTGGAGCACCAGCAGTGGAGTACATTCCTTATGTACGCTCCATAAAGTTCCTCATCCGGCCCCCCTACACTCCGCTGAGAGACGAGGATGAGTGCCAGCTAACCGTAGAGGATGTTTGTAGCAAATTTGGTCCTGTGGAATATCACTTAACAATATTCAACCAAAGGACACACCAAAAGGTAAAGCACAACCTCTGGCCATGAGCCACTGCCTTTTCTATGTCACATTTCATGTAAGACTCTCAGAGCTTTCACATGATGAATGGGTTTCTCATGTGTGAGGGAAAGTGTCGGAGTCTTTGATTTGCAGCAAACAAGAGGAACTTGTCTAAAATTCTGGAAAAGATTCCAGAATTCCTCTAAAATTCTGGAAAAGAAACTGGAGATTCCCAGGACGTGGGACTAAACCAAAGAATCACTGAAGCAGTGCAAGTCTTAAGGAAGTCAAATGTAAGAATTCAATACAGTAACAGGTGAAAGCCAGTGATATATTTAGGATCCTGTATATACAGAATTGTCCTGTAGCATCTTATTAGTAAACGAGATGTGATGCTGCATTTTGCAATCTGATTTGAAGAAAATGCACGTATTTAATCTCTCTAAAATACAGAATTTGCTTTTATTTTAAACAGTGGACAAAGAATGAGCACAACAAAGAATTTGAAGTTTCCAACTTGGACCCAGACACTGACTATAACGGAACAGTATATTTGTCTCTCCTCCAGAGAAGCAGCAAATCTCAAGTGTTTTGGGTTAAAACACTAGCAGGTGAGGCTGTTGACTCTTTGTTATGGTTTAAACCCAGTCAGCCATAAATCAGCCATGCAGTCTCTGTCTCACTCCCTCCCCTTCTTTCCTTCCCCCTGCTCCCAGAGGGATGGGGAGGAGAATTGAAAAGAATGTAACTCCCATGGGTTGAGATAAGAGCAGATTAGTAACTAAGGTGTAACACAAATCACTACTGCTACCACCAATAATAATAAGGATAAAGGAAATAACAAGGGAAGAGAATACAGCACCTCACCACCTGCTGACCGATACCTTGCTCCACAGTCAACTAGCCCTTCTGGGTAACTGCCCCCATATACTGGGCATGAGGTGCTGTGGTATGGAATGCCTCTTTGGTCAGTTTGGGTCAGGTGTCCTGTCCCTGCTTCCCCCTGGCTTCCCTTCCTCCCTGGCAGAGCAGGAGACTCACAAAGTCCTTGGTCAGAGTAAACATCACTGAGCAACAACTGAAACCATCGGTGTTATCAGTGCTGTTCCCAGCTGAAAGTCAAAACCACAGCACTGCACCAGCTACTGAGGAGGAGAAAAATGACTGCTACTGCTGCACCCAGGACACTCTTCTAACTTAAAAATCCAGCTGGAATACTGGATACACAAAAGGGACTGATTTTCAGCTGCTTTAAGATAACATGGCCTTGCTAAAGATACTGACGCAACACTGACTTCTCTAATTTAAAATCTAGTCCTATGAGCCTAGACCTAGAACATCACTCATCTCATCTCATGGTTTTTCTAACCCAACCCTCTGAAGTTACCTTTCCCACTTGTTCTCTGCCCCACTAACCAGACCACACGTGGCTCCTGTACTGCTCCGTGGCACTCGCCCTCTGCGCTGGACTAGTGTTTGCTGCCGTTAGCCTTGGGATCTACAAGTACGTCAAGCAGCAGAGCGCACAGCCCATGTCTCTGGTAAGTGCTCTGAAGCACTGCAGCAAAGCTCTGGAACGTTGGGATGCTGTGCAGAAACTTACACAGCATTGCTGTCCGAGGAGGGTGCATGGTCTGCATTCCCCTGAAAGGTCATTCCCCAGGAATAAGAACCAGAATCCTTCTGCCAGCAGAGCAGATCCCTGGGGGTTGTTCCTGGCTTTTACTGATGTTTCCCCAAAGAAAATCTTATAGAATCTAAAGCAAACTTCTAAAACTTACAGCTTCTTCTTAATAACTCATCTTTCTATTTATGTCCACAGGACTTCAGAGGGATTTCATCGTTCCAGCCTCTTACACTGACAGTGGAGCATATTATAAAGCCCATTAATTTATCCAAACCTTCACTTCTGATCTCTGAAGAGCAGCTGCCACAGATCAGCCAACATTTGGACACAGCACCGGAGCCACCATGGTCTTCCCATCCACCAGACACTCCGTATCGGCAGCAGTCGGATCTGCCCACGCTCCGGCTGCCCGCACACCGGCCCTGTGTGGCCACTGCAGCTCCCACGGGTTACACTCCTCGTGGGGATCAGCAGAGCATTCCCACTGCCACATCCAGCAAAGTCCTGCAGAGCATTCCCACTGCCACATCCAGCAAAGCCCTGCCCCTCACCTATGGGGTGTGTGTCGACAGCACAGACCATGCAGACAAGGAGAATGTGCAGCCAAACCAAACGCTGAAGGGAGTCCCTCCAGATTGTTCTGCTGGTGGGAAGCTCATAACACAGGTGCTGGGCAAAAGCCAGGACCATTGGAATTACAAAGCACAGAGACCAAACCTGGCACTGTGGGACAGCAGTGACACAGGGGAGACAGTTCACTTAGAGGGGAGCCCTGAGCAAACACAGCAGCTGCTGCTGCAGACTGAAGGGATGGGAAGGAAAGTGCTTGTATCCCGGCTGCCACTGCCTTTGCTGGAACAAGGAGGATGCTACAGAAAACAGACAGCAGTACTGCCTGCAGTGACAGCTGACACAGACTGTGCACCGGGGGACAAGCTGCTGTCACCCCTGTCAGCAGCTCTCCTTTTCTCAGTCAGTGCTGGCAACAGCTTCCCTGGAGAGAGCACCCCGGAGCGGTGGGTGCTGCCAGGTTCATTCTCACATCCTGCACATAAACTGCAGTTCCCAGAGACTCAAGAAATGGAAACGTTAACAGCAATAAAGGAGCTCAGCTGCACAAGACTGAGTAACGCGGTGTCCCAAGACACTGCCGCAGGCTGGGATGGCGGCACTCCTCTCACTATGCTGTTCAAAGACCTGGACTTAAAAGTACTGTGGGATCAGGATGAAAACACGGAGTTTTATTAGGCTGCCTTAATGATACTGAACTGCAGATTACTTCACTCGTATGGAATGGCAGCCCACCCTGCAAGCCATGCAATGCACAGAGACACAGCTCACCTTGGCTGTGTTACTGGCCCCGAACTCCAACTGTTCCCCCTGTTCTGTTGTGGAGATGGGTACCTTTGCTGATTTAAATCCTTCTTGGCACGCTGCAATACTGTATCTTTGCACCTAAATAACAGGCCTTTATTTCTTGTATACTCTTCAAGTTTATTATGAATTGGACCACTTTAAAAGCTGAGTTAAGATTCAAGTTCAAATCCCAGATTCAGTTTACTGAATTAGCAAAATTCACAACAGAAACTGTGTCTGCTCTTTACCAGCACCAAGGACCCAGGTCCAAGACATACCCATCCTCTGAATTCAGGTGCAGACATATGTAAACCTAAAAGCATTAAATGAATCACGGTGCAGTAAAAGAATTAAATACCTGTTGGTGTTCTACTCTTGGGGATATGATTTGTACAAAACAACAGGCTATTTCCATGAAGTGGACTTTGCCTTTAAAGCAGCCACTCAACCTGTACAAATAGCTCCTGGTGCAGCAGTTCTGTGTCCCACGTGCTGTCCCCATTAACGCCTGCAGGCAGATAAAGCCATTCTCATCTCTACCACAGATTAGCGCAGTCTGGGCCCTGCCTGGATGTATTTCTCAGCTGCTGATCATTTCTTTCCCTGAAACAGACACATGTTAAAATCCCCAGGGACAAAGCAGCCAGGAGCACATCCCACGGGGGCAGGAATGTGGGGATTTACATGACTCTCGGCTCAACCCTCAATCATAATTCACACCAATCTCAATTCATGCACCCAGTACTCTGTGAGGGAAACTAGGGAGGTCTTGAGCTGCTTCCTCCCACCCTTCACTGACACTGCAGATGAGGAACGTGCTCCCTTTGCATGGCAAAGGATTGCTCAGCCCTCCCCTGCCCCTGTTACCAATGCACCCACCTCCAGGGCTGGAATAAACCGAATCCAGTGTAAACTGAGAGACAAATTCCTTTAGCACTGCACCTTTACCATAAGCAAGTGAAATGGTATTTACTGGAGGACAGAGCAGGCAATTGTTTCATTAAGAGGAAAGCGCAGTTCAGCCTGCTGATTTCCACTGGTGTGGTGAAAAAGTGTGAGTGTCTGATGACAGCCGTTGTAGAGAACTGAAACTGTAGGAATGATCATGGCTGCAAGTGGCATGGGAAGCACTCGCTTGGAGGGCATGGCCAGGGAAAGGCTGACAGAGCAGAGCTCGCCTGCTCTCACCATGAGCCACTCGGGTGCTCTCGCAGCCCAGGGCAGCTGAGGCTAAAGCTCAAATTCCACTTGTTTTGCAAATAAACCATAGCCTTATGAAGGAAAGGGGTTTGATGACACAACCCAGCATTACAGTCTTAGTCTCAGAGACTTTACAGGCAAAGGTTCAGCTCCTGACTCCAGCACTGGTAACGGACAAAGCTGATGAGGCCAAACAGTCAAAATGCCAGATGTGGTGAAGAGCTGTCCGTCATGGCACTGGGTATGACTGTTCTGAGGATGTGCACGGTCTGGGCAGCAACTGGAAGGGCATTTCCATTGCGTCAGCTTTACCTCATGCCATTCAGTATCAAAGGTTTTGTGGAATGTCGTTTGAGCTGTTTCATGTACTGCACCCAAACTATGGCACCAAACCCTCAGCACCCAGCAATGCCGGCGCAGAGCCCAGTTGTGTTGTTCCCCAGGGGTGTGAGACCCCGGGTAACATTCCACCCTCCAGCTCCCCCCGGAGCGGCTGCAGGACAAGCCAGTGATGCCAATTACATTAGTCAGAGTTGCCTGTGAGCTGCATATCTTGTGTCAACAGCATTCCCAGGGACGCTACCCAGGGAATAATCAAATGCCACAATGACAACATTTTGGCTCCTGTTGTGAAACAGGACCCTCAGCACCGGATTAGTATGGGCAGCATAGTGTGAAAGGGAAGGGGGCCTTAGGAGAGCATTTGAAGATACAGCTAGAAAATACATTTTCTGTTTAAAAGCCTTTTCAAGTCCCTCAGCAGAGCCCTGTCGCACAGTCTGATCACATCCAGCCTGTAATAAGTATATCATCTTGATGGCTCAGGAGGGGAGATGGCAACCGAGGCACAGAAAGCCTGAGACCAGGTTTTTAGAATGCATGTGATTGACAGCTATATTCCCAACTTCCTGCTCTGATCATGGATGAGTTATTATTTATCTTTGAGGCCTTGATATATTAAGGAGGAGGAGTTTGATTCTTGTCTCATGAGTCACCTCTTAAATTTAACAGGAAGATCATCCCTTCTAAAACTATTCCACTTGGGATAAACTTGGAAAGAGATGTTGCCATCACAGAACTTTATTGCAGCTGTGTGAGGAAAGTGCTTGTCCACCCCCGTCATCCTTACTGCCTTTGTTTCATCCTTTTCAGAATCAAACAGCCTTGTTTGTGTCAAAAGGCATCACAGCAAACAGGTACAGGACTCGATTGTCTCATCTGTGTAAGGCTATTCAGGATTCAACACTTGTTCAAAGGTCTCCCTGTGTCAGGCATTCGTACCTTACAACAGCCTGCTCCTCATTATCCTGACTTTTCCAGATAACAGCTTCAATAGCTCTAGATAATAAAGACTCCAAGTGCCTCACACAAAGGCCATGCTAATTCCCAGGCCGATGGCAGGCCGATGACAGGTGAGCATTGCAGTCCCAGTTGTCACAGGGATATCAGCACACATGGGGCAGCTGTCACCCTATCGCCACCATTAACCTTTTGTCCTCTCGGCTAAACCCAGGGGCTGGCTGTCCCGGCACAGGGCTGCACACACTGCTGAGGCTCACGCTGTCCCTCCTTTGCTCTGGCACTGAAGGGTGCCCTGGTGAAAGACTACACAAAAAATCACTGATGACTTTTTAACACGTCCTTGGAGGAAAATCTTATTTGGGAGCAAACTGAAAGTGCTGAATTCCGGAGCTATGGGGCAGCTCTGAAAGTCCTGGGCACCCTGATACAGCAGTTTGTACCTCAGCTCTGGCACCACGCTGGCCTACCAGCACTGCTGTTAGTGACAGGGGGTTCAGTGCAGCAGAACCACAGCTGCTGAGTGGTGGCCTCACACTTGCTGGTTCAGAGGGTTTAAACTGCCCATGTACATCTCCTTCCTTCTCAAGCTGAGATAATGAGAGCAGTGAGATGTGAGCAGAGGACATCATTGTAAGAAAAAGGTGACAAATAGCGGTCACCATTCAGATGGAGAGAGAAGTTGAGATTCTTCTCCCTAAAACATGCAACAGAGGGTCGATTTGACAAGAGATTAAGGAAATTGTTAATATTAAGCAGAACAGATGATAATTACTCATTACTTCTCGTAATACCAATGCAGGAAAGCACTCAAGTGGTCATGCAAGTGTTCAAAAGCAATAAAAGAGCACATTCACCTTGACGGCTCAACTTACACCAGATCATACTCAGCCATACCTGTCCAGCCACTCCTCTTCATTGCTTTCTTAGGAATATCGGACACAGAGCTACTAAATCAACTTCACACAGAAGCCCTTGTGTGTGGAGCAGCAGGGCTTCACATACACACAGAGCTTAAGGGGGGAATGATCCTGTTGGGTTTCATCTTGGTTTTATTTTGATGGTGAAGGAAACAAAAGTTCTTAGGAATGGATCCTACTGATACAGTGTCCTGGGTTCAGCAGTAGCAGTCAATTTTTTTCCTTTTGAAGGTGCTGCATAGTGTTGAACAAGGCCCTGTAAGCATAGGCCATGCCCCAGCATGTTGCCATGATTTGCCTGTCTCTGGTATGGCCAGACTGACAGCACACCTCATTTAAGTGTTTTACTAATTTTTCCGGATTTTGCACTTGTTCGGTGGTGAAATTCCAAAGTACTGGAGGGGCCCACTGACCTAGATGCTTGCCCATACTATCCCACACACCCTGCCACTCACGGCTGTCCAGCCTTGAGGAAAATCTCCTGGTCCTCCTATTTCGTCGTCTAACCCCAGACAAGGCCCAAGTCTGACTCTGCTTAATTCTTGAGATCAGACAAAATGGTCGTGAGCAAAACACAAAATGGATGTGCTGTGGTATGGAATACCTCTTTGGCTAGTTTGGGTCGGGTTTCCCGTCCCTGCTTCCTCCAGGCCTCCCTGGCAGACCATGAGACTCACAAAGTCCTTGGTCAGAGGAAATATCAGTATTATCAGCATTGTTCCCAGGCTGTAAATCAAAACACAGCTACTAAAAAGGAGAAAAAAAATTGACTGCTGCTGCTGAACCTAGGCTGTACAGGGAGGGTGCCTCCAACTGTGCCAGATCTGGTGGTGGAATTCACTTCCACAGGGCCCTCTGGAGGCCAGAACCAAAGAGTGCTCAGAAAAGGGTAAGAGTATTAGAAACAATAAAGCACGGATGCCAGCTCGGGAGAAGCTACAGGCCACTCTCGAGACAGGACACTGGGCTGAACAGACCTTCAGCTTCATCCAGCGTGGCAATCTTCTGTTTGCACGCATCCTCTTTCAGACTTCCAGCAGCTCCGAGAAGCCCACAGCTGATGTGCTGATCCTCTGATAACATAGATGGAAAATACCTGGCTCACAAGCTGGTATTGCAGCCCCAGGGCTTCACTACTTTCAAACTTTCATTTCTCCTTCTAACACCACAAAACCCATTCCCCACTTCTCACGTTGCTGGGAAGGGTTTCTGTTTATACTGAATGCCAAAACCACAAACCTGCCTCAAATGAATGGAAAACCAGCAGCCACCGGCGTTTTACCCCACCACAAAGGCTCAGATACCACCATGGGCAGCTGGACTTGGGTGCTCAGTGCTCTGGCAGCAGCAAGGCTTCCTTTGCCTGCAGTAAGGGAAGTGCAGCAGCTGCAGCCAACCAAGACATGAGAGCTGCTGTGAGCTCCCCATCTAATTATACACTGACATGATTTGGCTGGAGTTGGCATTTACTAGAGATGTCAAAGCAAACGATTTCGCTCAATAGCAGCAATAGTAACGTTAACACCAGGGAAATTCCTAGAGGAGACTAAAATAGTTATCATTCATTTTAGATGCTTTGTGAGCTTCTATCCTCAATGAGCAGATGATAATCCAATATCCTCATGCCTGAATTTTGGAAATACCTGTCTTTCCTTACACCTTTTGGCAAAGATGCTTCGCCTGATCTGAACAGGAGCCTGTGGTTAGTTGCCACGGCAGCAGCCCCATCGGATCTCCCCATTGTCCCCGTGCTGGCACGGCCGGACGCTATATTTAAGACTCCAGGATGGGCACTCAAACATGGGGAACATTCTTTTGGGGAGAGTCATTCCTAGTGTCATCAACAGGGAGAAGGAACCGCTCCGTTGTCCCTTCTCCTCCCCGAGGACAGGCACTCGCACTGTTGTCTTCACAGGGTGAGTTTGGTTTATCTGTAAATAAACTACTGTTTATAGTAAGATTTTATAAGATCTTTATATCAGCATCAGTTATTTTTACATATCAGTATATTTTTATTTCACTGTATTTGTATTTGCATTTCAGAAATAGATTGGTTTGTGACTGTAGCTGCTTTAAAGTGTAATTGTGTTTTCCCAGTGTTGTTCTTCTGAAATACTGATTCATGTTTTCTCACAAGAATCTGTTCTGGTTTACTGGTCTGTTTAGAAAAACAAATACTTGGATTGGAAAGTATAGGTCAGCTCATTAACAGACCCAAACACTGCATCTTTACATTAACCACCACATTATAAAGCACGGACAATTTTCCAAGGAAACATAAAAAACATTATCTAGCAAATATTAAGAGGGGTCAATAACTATTCCTGAACATGGAAACAAAGATCTGATGCCCAGTGGCCATTCTGCAGCTGAAACAGTCCTGAGGAGAGGAGTATCCTATGACATTACACAGATACTTTTTCCATAGCAGCCTGTTTTATTTTCTCTTTCTTATACTTGCCAACATTTCTTTGTTTCTTCCAAAGTTAAAGTCTGCTGAGGATATAGTACTATGGTAATCCTGTATCTTCATTTGCATTTGGGCATATTTGGCATTTACCACAACTCCGCTTTTGCATACAACTGTGCTTTTCCATGAACTGCTTTTAAGGAATGTGTTCCCATTAACTGCAAGCTGCAATTAATGTAAAAGCTGAGGGGTTTGTGCTGTTTATCCCGCTAGGATTAGAAAGGTAAAATCCGGGTGCGGAATTTGCCAAGGGAAAAATTCAGTACTGGAACATGAGCAAGGGAAATCTTTGCAAGTGTAACTGAACGAATATCAGTCAGCGACATTTACATTTCCAAAGCTGCTTTTACAAAGCAACCTGAGCTCTCTGAATCTGCAGATGTGCAGAGGTTAAGGGCTGTGCTGTACACTTGTGAGCCCGCTACAGGACAGAATGAGGCAAGGAAGGACATCATTAAGATTTATTTTGTGTAATGCTCCCTCCTTGCTCAGTGTCCAAAAGCAGCGCTCCTTATTCCCTGAGAAAAGGCTGCAGCAATAGCCCAGCTCTTCAGCAGCAACTGCAGGAGAGGGATGGGAGCCAGGAACACCGATGCTGCTCCTGTGGTTCACCTGCAGGAGAGGGGTTGCTCTGGGAATGCTGCTCTGTTCACTGAGCAACTCCTTTGAAGAGAACTTTCTGAAGGATGCTAAGCTTTCTCAGGATTTATCAACCCTCTGTAAGACCTAGCAAGACACATCTGATCTCTCCGGATCCAGCCAAAGGATTGGATAAAGCATTATCCTGAAGTGTACTGAACTGTAACTTGTCAGCAGGCTAGCTAGGCAGGTAGGGACACAGGCTGTAGAAGTGCTTTTCTTTGGCAACTGGAACTGGTTAATTCCAGAAAAACCACTTGGATTTTCCAGCTGCCACAGACTCCCAGTGGTTTCTGCCCAGCAGCATCGCCCACCTAACCCCACATCCCAGGCTGGGTCAGCACACAGGGCCATCACCACCTGGCCATGGGCTGCTTGGCATCACACCTACCCCTGCAATAGTGTTTGCAGACTGAAGAGCTGCTTATTTTCCAAACCCCTCCTCCATATCTCACTATCTGGTGTTCCTTATTTTGTCCCTAACCTGTGTCCCTCCAATCCCTCCTCATCCATCTGCAGGCTATATTGGGGCTCTGATCTAATGGAACTCCCTGGGAGAATATCCACCAGATTTAGAGCATAACATCAGTCCCAGGAAAACAAACCTACCTACAGAATGCTGACTGCTTACTGCTGTGGTACAGCTTAGCTGCCTTTGGAGACACACTGATTTCTTCTTTCATCATCTGAGTCCATTTTTCCCAGTAGCACCTCAAAACAAATCCCTTTCACGGTTTGAATGCCACAAGACAATATCCTATGAACTTTTTTCCACAGCCCTTGAACATCAAAGCAAAGCAAGGCCTTAGGATAACCTAAAGAGATTCTGTTAAGGTGTCTTAGTTAAAAACCACTTTATGTCTTATTCTATTGCAGCAAGAAAATCCATTTCTGACTCCCCAGCATGGGAACCCGAACCTTCTTCCACCAGAGAGAGGAGGAGCACAAGGAGGAGAGGAAACACAGCCTGCAGATGACCTCCACCACTAGGAAGAAAAAGTTCAAAACCAGGTGAGCCACCGAGCTGGGGACAGGGGGAGAGAGCCGGGTCCAGCAGGATGCTCTGTTGCCCACACTGAGCATCCCGACCTGTTGTACTGTGAGTTTATGAGATTGTGGAACCTTGTCTGCATTCTTTTACATGTGTCTGCCTCTGGAAGCGAGGAAGAGGAGACTTTCAGCCCTTCAGAGTTATCGATAGCAGCTGCCCTCGCCTTGACCTCCGAAATCCCACTGTAAGTCAGAAATCAGCAGTCCCATACAGCCATTATATGCACCATCACAGACATATGCATATATATTTCCAACTCATTTTGTTCAGGTTCAACCAAAAGGCTCTTCCTTTAAAAAGAAAACCACCCAACTTCAACTACAATGCAGGAAATGAAATTGCAGCACCCTGGTACCTGTGACAATGAGCGCTACTGCCCTGCTCACAAGCGAGGGTGTAAGAGAAACCAGATTTTATAGGAATAAATGGCAAATATGGTCAAATTACTAAATTAATGGTAACAGATGGAACTCCTTTTGTTTCCTAGAAAAGCAGGGTCTTGCAATGACCCTGTTACCCATCCTTCTGTCATGGCTGAACGACCCCAGTAGTCAGCAACATCCCTCATCCCTTTAATCCTTCTCCCAGTGTCCTGCCTGGGATTAAAAGTGGTCAAATAGTGGGACCCCTTCTTCTGCCACTAAAGTACTGTTTCTCACAGCAAAACTGCTGCTTCCTATGAGGCACACTGGCCGGATGTTCTTACTCACACCACATGCAAGCTAATGTTTCTGTCCTTAACACTTATTCTGATGTAACCAAAAATACGTGCTGCAAAACAACAACCAAAAAGACCAAAACAAAATAAAAAGCATTACCCTAACTTCTGTTGGCTTTTATCATCCTGTGTTCCAGGGATTACAAGACAAGAAGAGAAGCTGACATCCTAGAGCTAGAGCAGAGGGGGCAAAAGAGAATTCGGTTTGGGAATGACATGGAGAAGTTGGAAAAGGAGGTTATCTGGAACTGCAGACAGCTGCGTGTGAGAGCTGACCGGAAAGCCCTTCGGAGAAAGGTCAGATCAGTCATCTCTATTCTAGCAGAAATACCAAGACGAAGTAGAATTCCAGAGAGGATCCTAAACCTGATCAGGTGTTGGGACAACCTCAAAACCATTAGCAACAGGGGCAAGGCCTGACACTCCTGCACCGAAGCATTATCACACATTCCCTTTTATAAAAGACTCCGTGTCACTATTGCCTTTATTTGTAAAAGGGTCTGTGTCACTATTGCCTTTATTTGCAAAAGAGTCTGTGTCACTATTGCCTTGCCACAGGCTGTAGAAAAGGCTCGTATGGAGAAGGAATACATTGAGCTGCGTTCGGGGCGAGCACCGATGTTCTGGATCCCGCTCAGAGTCCACACTGTCTGGGAGAGGATGGAGGTGACGCTGGCGTGCACGGTGCTGGCTTCCCCCCCGCCGCAGGTTACGTGGTACGTCAGCCCCAGCCAGATCTCCTGCTGCTGCTCACGGTCTGCGTGTGTCTGGGGAAGCAGGCAGGGACAACAGCTCTGTGTGTCCTGCTAGGAGAAGGAAACCACAGAAAACACCTCAATTCTCCAGTCCCACTGTTAGGACCAATAAAGGCATGAAGCATTCAGAGGGCTGCAGAGGCAGTGGAAAGTCCCATGAGGCTCCTTCTAAGATAGGGCTGATATTTATGTAGATTTTCCTGCTTCCCTGGGTGCTGAACTCCAGCCTGAGTGCAAACGTGGGATTTAAGTCTGAGAAAC
This sequence comes from Loriculus beryllinus, assembly GCA_039877255.1. NCBI lineage: Eukaryota > Metazoa > Chordata > Aves > Psittaciformes > Psittacidae > Loriculus > Loriculus beryllinus. Next base: position 4,515 of record JBCJKH010056942.1, on the reverse strand, counting down.
CAGAACTTATTGCCAGCACTAAACCACTGCACACACACCACCAAGGGGGGTGCGTGTACTCTTTGGCTACCTTGGATACCATGCAAGTTGTGGCACTAAACTGTTACTGCCTCTACAACTTGTAAAATACAAAGTAATTCTTTCGTTTACTCAGCCTTGGTATTTTCCAAACCACATGAGAGGAAGTGTGATGTACTGGGCCTGACTGCAGCATTTACCATTAAAAAAAGAGGGATAGAAACAAACAAAAGATTAGCTCCAAAGCAATTTGCAAAGTGTTTTCGGATCTGTTTGTTGGAGTGATTAACCATTCCTCCCATGGAGGGTCTGAAATATGCAAACATTTGCATTACTAATGACTTCGTAGGCAGCTAACCCTGCTATTGTTGGAGCTCCTGACGTCCTCTGTCCTTCCAGAACAACCTCTTTGGATTCTTCAAAGAGCAACGAGAGTATGAACCTCCCACCGACCCCCAGTGGGGACAGAAAAGCAGGAGCCATCTGCTCTGACTCCCCAGCACAGGCTGCAGTGCAGGGAGCATACACTGGGGAGGAAGCACCAACACGAAGCTACCACCACAGCCTGCAGCAGCCCTGGGGAAGGGGCATGGACAGGCTGGAGGGGGGGTCTGGTTACTTGCAGGGCTCTGCTTGCCTGACATGAGAGACCCTTAAGAGAGGGAACGGTGTCTGCTCCTCTTCCCTGTCGTGCCTCTGCTGTGCTTGACATGGTTCATTTCAGAATAGTGTGGTTTTCCCAGTGCATTTCTCTACCTCCCAGCACGGCTCCTTTGTGCTCACGCAGGTACAAGAACGGAGTGCGCATTGATCCTCGCCTGGCCCCGGCAGGAAAATACAAGATAAAAAACAAGTTTGGGATGCTGACCCTGCACATCAGCAGGTAACGTGTGTGCTCCTGTCTGAGTTGGTTTTTCAGTTTAGTAAGACCTGCTCCCCCTAAAGCCCCACTTTGTGCATGCTAAACAGAATAACATTCTCTGAAGCCTGACCTGCTTGACTGCAGTGTGCTGGAGCCAAACCTCTGCCATCAGGAAGCAACCTCAGCAGCAGTTCATGAGGCTTAAAATATCTGACAAAACATGCAGAGCCTTTTTGCCTTTGCTCCTCTCTCTAGGCATGGCCAAAATGTCCCCATTCAGGGTAAGGCCGTGCCTGTTAGGAGCATTTCATGAGCACACATACCACTGTGATTTAGCATCTATGTAACTGATAGTTCAGATCTGCAAATGTGCTAAAGATGCATTCACGTCTTCAGTGGAACAGTGTTCCACAGGTCTTTTGCCTGTTCATCACTTGAGATGCTTTTCTTCTGGGTACCAAGATAAAAAATTGGCCACAAGTATAAGAAATCTTTGTAATCAAACGAAACAGCAGCTTCTTGCTAAAAAGCCAGTCTCTCCTTCTGACTTCTGGGATTAAAGGGGTGCTGTGACAAATTCAAGGTCACAAGGCTGAACAATCACTGAAAGCTAAAAAGGAGGGGAAATGCTGGGTTTTTTTTCAGATGCTCCATGGAAGATTCTGCTGAATACAGCGTTGAAGTTAAGAATCAATATGGCGAGGCTTATTCCTTTGCTACCGTGCTTGTCAGGAGTAAGTAGAAAATGTTCCTTTGGTTTTAAACTTTCAGATTCCTTAGATTCTTGAAACTATTTTCAATGCTATACATTGTATCATAGGAACATACAAGAACTCGGGGAAAAAACCAGAGAAAGAAGTGAGTGTTCTGTTAATAGGAGAGAACTCTCAGCTATTAGTGAGGAGAAAGCACAACTGGCTAATATAATCCTTAGCTACCACTAACTGGCATGTATATGGCTGATCCAATGGCTCCTCTTTCCCAGTCGCTTCTGGACTGGGGCAAAATCTTTCAGATTCCATAAGGACACAGCTGTCCTTATGTGCTGGAACTGTACTAAAGTTAGGTACTTACTTCTTCTGGACTGGTACAAATCAGCTGTAAATTAAACATGTAACAGGCTTAGAAAGAATCTGCTGCATTTCTAACAACAGGCATGCGGCTTCAGAGGGACATTGCAGTGAGATGGTGCACAGAAAACTGTATTTCTCTCTCAAATCAATAACTACCAAGAGCAAATACAAGATCTTCTTCTTTGATCTCTGCTGTTCTTAAAATAATTGGTGTAGACTCATAGATGCACATTCTGCACAAGCCAAATCCAGACATCCGGTGAAGGAAGTAAACTACCAGTACTTCAAAAGGGAAGTTATATGAAGCGTTAAGAAATATGCAGTGCAGTCTCATAGGATAATAGTTTTGCTGTTCATATTTCATATATGTATATATATGCATATATATACAAAAATAACCATTTTGTCATTAAAAAGCCTGAACAGAGTAGACTGACAGAACTGCAGAGAACTAAATGCTTCAGTGGGACTGACGAAGTCCAGGCAGAATTCAAGTGGTAACAAATGACAAGAAAAGGAATAGGTCTGCTTTGGATCTTACTGGTCACAAAGAGATGGGTTTCTTTGACCGATTGCATTGCAAAGCCAGCTTGAAAGATCTCTTCAGACAGAAGGGGTCTTCTTTGGTTTAGACAGTATTTTTATTATTAGTGTTTTAGTATATTCTTGGCTCTGCCATGGGTTATGTTATTCTCACACTTACTCTTTGCATGAATGCCGTCTGGGGACACACACACGTACAGAAGAATGTGGCTCTAGAAGTGTGGTGTTTATGGCAGCTTCCAGATCCTTTAATTAAACAGTGTCAAATTCAGCATATCTGAAATACGCAGCACGCATTTACCAGTTGTAAAGAGACGTGAACAGCCCAGAAAACCTCCAGTTGCAAGTCTGCCCAGGTTCCTATTCCCCTCACCCTAAGGCAGAAATGCAGCAGAAGCCACCAGGTGTGCAACACTTCCCTGCTGTAAGGGTTCTTATGGTATATCCAGGCCTCAGGAATGGAGCCTTTGCCATAAAGCACAGGCGGCTGTCCCAACAATGAAGTCCACAGCAGTAATAACAGTCTCCTCCCAATTCCAGTCAGAATCTGTAGGGTCAGAGCAGGCTGATGATAAGAGTAAGGGCTGTGATGTGTCCCACAGAACCTTGGAGGGGGCTGTTCTCTTCACCTCTAATGCCTGACTGAACTGCCCTGCATCAGCCTGACCCACATTTCAAACCCCTTGCAACCACTGTTCCTTGTGACTGCAGGTGGGAGGCCTGCACTGTTCCTTCTTGCCTTGACCCTGCCTGATGCCACCCCAGTAACATGAGTCTTCCTTTTGCTATTTCCATTTAACATTCTGAAAATAGAGACTACACCAAAGCCTTAATCCTGCCTCCACTGGAAACGTTCCTTATCCTGCTAGGCAGGCTGACGGCATCTCTCTTCCCAGCTCCATGCTCTCTGGAATACCCCTGATGCCAGGGCAGGGTCTCTGAGATCCATGATTCCTGCAGCAGCAGTTCACCTGCCCTAAAGACATTGCCAAGGGTCTCACAGGACCCGGGAGGAGGCTGCACTCCACTTCTCATGCTCCTATTCCTTTCCTCTTCAGCTGTTAACACTCAGTCCTCACCTTTGCTTATGAGTGAGCTCTGCTACTGCCAAGCTCCACTCACTGAAAAAAGAGACATTATTTTATGCGTCTTTCTTGAGGCTTATAAAGATAAGAATGGGAAGCATCTCAATTGCACCCTGTGTTAAGTGCACCACTTCTTAGATTTCAGCTCCAAACAATTCATTTAGTGCAGCTGTGAGCAGTGCTCACAAGCTAGATCAGTGAAGCACTCGGGTACGACGCCTCCAAAGAACCCACGGCTGTTGAAGCAAGTGATTTGGTAGGAAGCACACTTCCCTCAGCTCGGGACAGACAGCCTTTATCTCAGTTAAAGCTTGAAGTCCCACTCACTTGTAGTCTTCAAGAATCTCACATCATCCCCTGGGAATGCTGCTTAAATCCAGGGGTTTGGCCAAATCCCACTTCCACTAATGCTTATGACCCCTCTTCTGTGCTGTATGTGTCAACGAGTCCCTGTCCTGCTTGGCCTCCAAAAAGGGACATCACCGAGGTACTGCAATTATGGGTGATCCTCTGGGACACTACCATACCAGTACACTCATACCGGAAGCTGCAGCTCTCTGTACACAGGCTTTGATCCAGCAAAACATCCCCAGTGCAGCTTACCAAGACAGAAGCCCAACTGGAAACTCTGAGTAACCCATGAGCATTAACAGCAGTCCTCCTTACACTTGCATCATATGAACCAGTTCCTGGGGAGCTGCATCCTCCACTGTTTGTGACAGTCATCATCTGTCAGATGACTGCATGTGTTACCCCATGACGACACTCTGAAGGTTCAGGGCTGGTTTGAGGGAAAAGCCCAGTTTGCTGAGCATCAACAAAGAGTTGTGGTCAGTGGCTCAGTGTCCAGCTGGAGGCCAGTGACGAGTGGTGTCCCTCAGGGATCGGGGTTGGGACCGGTCTTGTTCAACATCTTTGTCGCTGCCATGGACAG
>JBCJKH010056941.1:7727-20119 GCA_039877255.1 Loriculus beryllinus | reverse complement strand
ATAAACAAAGGAAATAAGTGTTACTGGTAACCACCATTTTGGTGGGGAAAAGTTAGATGATGTGTTCTGTTCGATTTTGGAGACCCTTAATACTTTGCTTTTGCTTTACACACAATATTTACAATGTAGGTAAACCAATTTTTACAGCTGGATTCCAGCTCTCCATGTTTATTAATTACATGAAAACACAAAAGGTTTGTTTACATATCTATCCTGTAAGCCTATGGAAACTACCCAACTGTTCAGGAGATTGAATCCAAATCAAGTGCACCAAGTTTTTTTGTCCAGTCCTGTATAGAGCACATGAGAGGACATATTACTGTCAAAATGCCAATCAAAACAGAGCAATAAACCAAGACTGAGAGGTAGGTCATGATTCAGAAGAAGTACAAAAGCACTTGAACAATCTCTGCAATTTGTAATTGTGGTCACAATGAATGCTATCTTTATAAGATTAATTAAAGAAAAAGAGAATCTAATTACAGTTACCGGAATGGCTCTTTTGTCCACCAGTCAAGAACAATGTTATCAAGAACTTCTGGAGGCAGTGGGTCTTTATCCATCAGATTTGCTTTGATTGCCTCTTCCTCAGGAGTTAACTTCACTTCCTTTATATAAAGAAAATCCACAAAATAATAAAAAAACCCAACACCAAAACCAGAAAGAAATCAAGATCTGCCTGACATTTGTGGTTTGGTTTTGGTGTTTGGGTTTGGTTTTTTTTTTGCTAAGTAAGGTACTATTTGAATTTGATTTAAAACAGCAGAAAGAAACTCATTTGTCACATTTCACTGCATTATAAATTTTGAGATATTTTCAAATGCTTGAGGTAGTACTTAATTATACATATGCTCAATAGCATGGAAACTGAAATGATTGCACTTTCTCCTAATTGCCTACAAGAAGTTTTCCACTGAGTTATACATGTTCTCATGCTGGAAAACTGTCTGCACTACATCAAAATGTTGGGGTTTTTTTCACTTTTTAAAAAGCAACTTTTATCTTTTGATACAATCAAGAGATTTAAAGATATGTAAGGTTACTGGGGATAAGCATATGACCAGAAGTCAGATAAATAGTACTGTTCTACAAAGCATTGGTAGTATTAATGACTAGTCAAATACAGAGCATTCAAATACCAAATCTAGCTGTTAAATCCTTGTGAAAACCTGTTTTTTTCAGAATATGTAACACTGAGATTCATATGGCTCAGGATGACCTTTTCACAGAATGGCTTCCTGACACAAACTGCAGTAAAAAAGAATGAAAAAGGACTGGTGATTCTGGATTAGTTTACATCAGTCACAGTAAGTCTACTGGATAAAAGACAATATTAGAAGTGAGATAATATCACTGTTCCTGATCTGTTGTGTAAATTTTTCATGGTAACATTAGAAGAAAATATTGTCATCTAGCTAGTTGATTTCTTCCCCCAATAAAACAGAATGGCAAAGTTTGTAAGGTAAAATGTATCTGGTATCTTTAAAGAGTTCAATACTTTTTCTGCCATATGTTATAAAGGTCTCATTTGTAAAAAAATCATCTAGATTTGTTTAAGAAGATGAGATATACACTACCAAAAGATTGTGTTGTTTAAATGTGAGTCGTGATCACACATGTGCCTAAGTTGCATCCAAAGTCACTTGGAAAGAAAACTTGATATGCAGCTAAGTATCCTCTTGTATGTCTCAGCAAATGGATTTGTCCCCTGACATTCTTTTGAGCATTTATTATGAAGTTCTGCTGTCCTTTCCCTATATAGTACTCATATTAGCACAAATTGCTCAAGAATTTGTTAGCATAACCTGTCAGAAAATAAAGGAATAACCCTTTTTAACAAAAAGATCCAAATGATCAAAAGATCCAAGGAACCCTCAAAGTGACTGTAAGGAACTGCTTGATGCAAGGACATGTCTGAGTAAGAATTCCTACGCTTGACACCTATTCTGATAATGTAGCCAAAAGAACTTGAGAATATGCTGAAAGCCACGGGTCTAATGTAGCATGTATATGGGTAGTATTTTGTCTAGTGCCTGACACAGCATGCATATTAAAAAATGTTAGTAGGGCATAACAGATAACTAAGCAGGCAAGGCATTAGCCAGATCTGTAACACAGAGGCATCTTGAAGGAAATGTGTGAAGTGGAAGAAAACAGTAAAAGCCATATATATCACTGACACATCACAAGAGCAGATGAGCTCTTGAAATGGCATTTGTAGCTGATAAAAGAGAAGACACACAAGATGCATATTCCTGGTACAGGAAAGAGAACACCCCACACAGTGGTGGTTCAGAGAGCAAGGTTTCACCCCAGACCTGTCAGTTCTGTGAAGGTTTTAGTTGACACATACTAAAACAGCCAGCATGATACCTTCTTGCTTAACTTCCCAGACTGCATGGTATGTTTTCTGTGCCTTTAGTATTTTTGCTTTGAATATTATAGCTGACCTTTACCTTAAGCTTTGATAGATACGCTTCTAGTGCCTTGTGCCAAAATGAAAGAGAATGATACACATGAAATTAAACAACATTTTGAAGACGTAATGGGTATGTGAAAAACTGGATAGTCGGACAGTGGTAGTAGTTGTACTCAGAGAAGTACTTAGGGAGTCTGCAGCCTTGGAAATGATCCACTAGAGTTCTGTGTGTAGACCAGTGAATGGGTTTGTAAATTCAAATTGCATCAGCTGTGCTTTGGTAGTGCCATCAGATAAAAGCACTTTACAAGAATTTTGAGAAAAAGATACTAGTGTAGAAGAATATTTACCAGCAGATAAAAAGATGAGGAAAAAATACTAACAGAAATGCCTTAATGTAAGACATGTGTTGATGCCCAAAAAAGTAAAGCTCAGTGAGAGCCAGCCATAATCATCACTGCCAGGAACATTTGCCATATTTTTGGCAAAAGAACCTCCTCTTAGATCTAACTGATGAAAAGCTGATTTTTTTGTGCTGACATCCATGATTTTGCTCCATACTCCATCTGTATTGAAGCATTTGCTTCCAGTATTACCTGCTCTTGCATTATTTCATAAGGAATACTATCTTCCAGCTATCAGGGACCTCCCCTGCTTTTCAAGACAATAGAGAGTGGCCTTGAATGCACCTTTGGCATCTTCCACGGCACCTATGAATGCATCCCATTGACTTGTATATGTCCAAATTACATAAACAATCCCAAATTTGTTCCTATTCATGATCCTTCACGTTAGTAGTCATCAAAGACATCCTACATGGCAGGTATTAGGAGAAAAAAAGGAAAAAAAAGCACCTCTTAGAATGTGGTGCAGAAACTTCTTTCTTCCTGAAGCTTTGCAAGTTGGATAAACCCTTATTTGTATTGTTGAGGAGGTAGATTTTCAATTGAAAGATTTATATGGTGTGTACCTGCGCTGAGACTGCTCCAAACAATAACGGCTTTTATCACATCCGTTGCTATATAAAGATGAATTAATTTGCGTTGAAACCTTGTCTGGTTTTCCCAATAAGCCACTGTCTAATAAAAGAAATCACTCTCTCCTGATAAACATTTATGTAAATGTTTATTGTTCAAGGAAATTACACCCTGCAAGAGACTGGGTTTAGAATGTATGTTTAGAACTATTTTGAGTGAGTATTCAATCTAATTTTCAGAAAACTATCATTCGTTACTTAATCAGTACCATGAATAACCAGGTATTTGAAAGAGTTTTTTCAACTACATGACATATTTATGCTACCTAAGAGCTTTCCCTGGTTTGAAACTGTATGGTCAATATGCAAAGACAACACTACAATCCAGATTACAGAAGCTGTTGTATTAAAAATTACTTCCCACCGTGTTCCTAACACTGAAATATTTACCTTCACATTATCATTCTGACCTTGGTTTTATTTTTTTTTATCTCTATTTTTCTTCTTTTGTCCCGTTTAGCACCTATCTGTACTATTTAGAAAAATCCCTATACATAAGTCTTGAAAATGTTTTGAAGAATGTTTGTGGCATTCATAAGAAAACATTGTCAAGAACTAGTATTTCAAAATTTTATCAAGTAAATAATTTAACATAAGTGATTTTTAATTAAACAAGAATTTTATAGGAAATTCCAATTGTGGCCTGAAAATGGATATTTTGTGTATGGACATAAAAAGATCAGATCATTACCTGTTTGCTTTTTTTAGTTTTTTCAGTTTTAGTCATGGCCTGAGAAAAGCCTTCCAGTTCCTGCGATAGCATTAGTATTTTATTGTCATCTTCTTCAGGTTCATCATCAAAATGGGGTCCAACTTTCTCTTTAGTTTTGGGCAGGATCAATTCCTGTAGATATTCTTCAAACTGAATATGGAAAATGCCCAATTTGTCTGCTATCTGTCGTGCACAAACAGTTTTACCTGCTCCATGAGCCCCAATTAAGCACACTCGTAATGGAGGAGCCTATAGGAAAAAATTGAAATACATTGTAATGATTTGGAGTGCGCCCCCCACTGTTTTTCAATTTCAAAATATCATAAAAATTACATCAAAATCTGTCACACAGTTTTGCATTTTATTTGTTCCAGGCTTTTTATTGATGTTCCAAACAGATTACCTGCTCAATGGAAATACTGAACAAATACACTACAGCAGTCAATGCCAGTAGGTAAAAAATGTAGTTTCATTAGACAATTCTGGTGAATCTTCCCTTCTTTAGCTTTCTTCCCCTTACAAAAAAAAAACCCAACTCCCCAAAAAAACAGCCTTAAAGATAGTAAAAACACCCCATACCCCCAATATGTGTGATTTGTTAATCACATTTTAGGATTATTGATAAGCATTTATAATCTTCCTCTCTTTTCTGCTTTATTTGCATCATTATTCAATGTGTGAATTTACGTGTACACTAAAAAGTCACTAAGGAAGTTGTATTTCAAGGACTTGCCTGATATTTTATTATTACCTAGAAAAAAAAAACCCTCAACAATAATAAACCATTATAAATGAAAATGGAAAATAGTGATTTTAATGTTATTATCTGCTTCAAAAACTTCAAAAATTCTCACTTGTATTGGTTCATTGTGAGCCACATATTCCTCAGGGTTCTTCAAAAACTTATCTCTGCACTCTGGAGTTGAAAAGTAATACATCTTTTCTTGATATTTAGCTGCCTGATCATAGAGTCCTGGGTAAAGCACAAAGTTCTCTTTCAGACTGACTGGACAGAAGTGTTTTGTGTCTCCCATGTGCCTTTTCTTTTCCTTAATTTGTTCTTCATCCTGAAAATATTATGAAATTAAAAAAAAAAAAACAAACCCAACTGTTTGAATTTAGTAGTTCACTTAGTTTTTAGGTAGACCAGAATAAGCAATGTCAAATACATCAGCTGAGCATTGAATGAGAATGGTGTTCTCAAGGGAGTTTGTAAGTCTATGAATATAAATCTATGAAAATACACACTATTTAGATTCAGAGTCAGAATACAAAACTGCCCAACCCAGTGAGAAAAGAATGACCTTTTTAAGTTTGAAATTATAATATCATAGGTAGCTGTTAAGGACCAAAATTAGGCTAGAAGTATCTGTGATAAAATCTTTTCCTGCTGTGTTCTTGGAGCTCATTTTCTGTTGCTGCTACACATGCATAAGTAGACCTCCTTAGAAAAGGCAATGAGAGCTGGTATTGTGAAAACAGTTGACTTATCCAATAAAATTAATTTCTAAAAAATCTACTCAATACTGCTCCAGTACAACATATGGATATCCTGTACTGTTAAATCTGGGGATGGGACTTTTCCAATAAGGGATAAGAATGAAAGAAAAAGCTAGAACTTCAATGCCATTGAAGTGTGTGTTGAAAAATTATCAATAGCTGAGATAAAATAGAGGATTGCACATTAGGACTCTGCTTCTTCTGATGTTTATGTGATGTCTCACAGAATTATTGTTAGTTGACAGAAATCAAAGTTCACATTTGTTTCTCTAATAACCCCTCTTTTTGTCACCTGTACATTCATTCTCTCTGTTAGCATGGGTATTTATGATTCTTGCTGGAGTAAAACTATTATCAGCCAGAACATAGAAATACAAGGAACGTGTTCTTGAAGCATATGACAATATTTATTCTGTAAGAAGGCTAAAACTAGTTCATACAAAATCAAGTGCAAAATCTGACTTCTCTGGGGTTATGCTGAAACTGGAAATAAATTAGTTAAAATAAAAGTATAAACAAACAAAACCAACATCCTTACTTCTTGATTCTCATTTTCCTCTTCTTCAACTTCTTCATCTTCACTTTCTGCAGCCAGATCTTCTGCTTCCTCATCTAAGTCTTCAGCAGATAATTCCCAAGCATGATATTTAAAAGGTTCTGAAAAAGGTTCATTTTAAATTACTTTTTTTTATGTTTCAATATTTTTCATTTGGCTATGCCAGAATATATTCTCTTTGTCCATAAAATAAGCAAATCATGCCAACTGTATATTGAATTTCTCCTACTCAGAGAATAAATTGTTCTCCCTGGATGTAGGAATCAATATGTTGCTTCCTTCAAAATGGATATTCTACTGGTTGGTTTTGGTTGAAGTAAATCGGTATTTTCAACAGGAACTTATAGCACAGAAGTATTATACAAACACACAGAGTGCCATTGCTGTTCGCAACAGGGTTTTTTTTTAATTCTGTTCATTGGGGAAAGTCCTCAGTCAATTTTATTTGATTATGATTGATGGCTTGGCTTTGTGAGCGAGGATTTGGGAAGGGCTTTAACCACGCTTACTACAAGCACGATGACCAAAAGCATGTGGGATATGCAAATCTGGTTGGAAAAGGGTGCTTAGGCAATCAAGGAGTGTCCGACCAGGACTGTCATCTGCTGAGTAATCTCGAGCTACCCATGCGCTGGTCCACCCGCATGCAAGGCTGGATCTGCAGCTTCCCATGCACCTTGTCACCTGCTGTTTCGACCCTTGCCTGTCCATACAGACCAGTGAGATTATAAAGCTAGCACAATAGATGGTTTGGTTAATAAAACACTTTCATTGTAGTAATGATAGAAAAAAAACCCCATAATATTATTTAGCCAGTACTCAAAATGGTTAGAGATTTGAGAACACAGGTGAAAAAAGGTAACTGGCAAAAAAAAATAAAGTATCAATACCATGAAAAATCCAGTCTTGAAACGCAGTCTAGGCAGATGGGTAGATTAGATTATTACATATCCTGAAACATATTGACTCAAACAAATACTGTACATTAATGAACCTTTGTTATCTGTTCATTACTCAAACCAGTATCCTGACATAAACAGAGACAAGAACTAACTAGGAAATTGCATTGTCAGAATGTTTAGGGAGCTATACATACCTATGTGTAGAGTCATATATATATATTTTAAATATATATATTCCCCACTTTTCCTATGTCTTAAAGGCTAGCTGTGTGCTTTTCAGCTCGCCCACGTAACACAGCCTGTCCTGTTCCCATTACATTTTAGTAATACATAACTGAGTATAACCTATACCCAATATATTCATCATACAAGCTCCCCAAAATCCCTCTTGTTGGGTGAAGTGTAAATTACATAAACAGTGTTACTTACTTTCCATAACCAACACAGTTTGATTAAGCAGACTTTCTGGAGTTTGCTCAGCAATCTCTAAACAAGCAACCTGAATTAGAGACGACTGCTTGATCTCTGACTCCACTGTTTTCCAGTCAGTCATGAAAAGGTCAATCTTCTTTCTAACTGTTTCCATTTCTGGCATATCTAGAAGATCATCCTCTGTAAACTCGGGTAGTATGATTTCTGAAAATCAAATGATATATACAAGGCAATGCTGCATTATGCTTCAGGTTTATTGTTTTGTTCCTCAACTATGGTGGCTTTTTTTTTTCTTTTTAACGCTGCTTCCTTCCCTCCCCCATAATTATGACTTATTATATTACCAGTTTACAAAGATACTTTAAAAATGCCAAATTCATTATGTTGATGCAGTATATACAAGGTCGAATTACTTTTGCATATGGTTATTTAAATCGCCACCCAAATAGATATAACTCTTTCTGCAAAGAAATAGAAGGGACTATACATTGATTTAAAAAATTAAAATTTAATCACAAACAATTTCTGACAGGGCATCATATGGTCATGCCTCATCTGGAATGTGCCAGTACAGATAAAATAGAGTAGGAAAACTAACACACAGTGCAAAGAAGCAACTTTCAAGTTCTGACCCAGCTCAGGTTCAGTTACTGAAGCTGTTGCGGAGTATTCAGGTTGCATGTTAGATACCTAACACATATTTCAAATGCAGCATGTTCTCTTTACTTGAACAGAATAATACATGCGACTAGGTATGTTTTCTCTTCAGCATAAGATCTCAATATACAGAATTAAACCTTCGTTTACTCAAAGGCACGCAGGTATATAAGGGTCAACACAGCAAAATCACAGAGAAAATACAAAATTTAGGAGAGAAAGGAAAAAGAAGGGATGAAACGAAGAAGACCGCTTCAGTGTAAATGTCAAGGATATGAAAGATAGTATCAAAGACTGAAGTCTTAAATTGATAAAGGCAAAGCAGTGAGCCAGAGCACTAACTTATGCAATATAAGAGTTCTTACACAAATGACAACTTATGCCTGAAAGACCCTTCTCTTAAAGGAGTCTGCTGCCTCTCTGGGGCCCTGGTTAAAGACATCACTAGGAAACTTCCAAGCCAAGCCTCAGACTATTTCCTACTAATGCTCTTACATACAGGTGGCAATGAAGCAGCAACGCATAGTCCAAGGGTGACTTCAGGGCCTTGGGATGGTTGGTAAGGGAATTTGGAGCATCCTCTCTCCTTCCTGTTGCAGGCAACATTGGAAGAAACAGAAACACCCAGTCTACTAATACAAGGCTCTGTGTCTGGTGTCAGCACCACAGTTTTGGATTTTTTGACAATGGGATGACCTACACGGTGCCAGGCTTGCTGACATCAGATGGGATTCACCTTCCTCAAAAGGTGAAGATCTTTGCTCATGACTTAGGTGGGCTGATTGGAGAGCTTTAAACTAGACCTGAAGGGGGAGTGGAATAATACCAGGCTTGCTTGTTACAAGGTGTGGAATGATGCACCAAGGTTAGAGGAATAGGGTGCTAGCGAGGGCCCTCAGCCTATTGCTCTGAGATGTGCTGGCTACACTGGAGTACACTTGAAGACTTACAGCAGCTCCTGAGGTAATAGAAGCCAACAGGGAAACACCTGTGAAATACCTCAAAGGAATTAAGGGGTATTCCTCTAAGAAGGTGACAAGGCTGACATCTATCAATGACTATAAGCTGTTTAGAAGGGACAGGAGAGGAAGGAGGGGTAGACCATATCAAAAAATGGACAGAGTGTGAAGAGCTGTGACAGGAAAAAGTGCAATGGTTTTAAACTAAAAACGGGCAGATTTAGACTAGGTATAAGGAAGACATTTTTTTACAGTGAGGGTGGTGAAACACTACAACAGTTTGCCCAGAAAGGAGGTAGATGCCTCATCTCTGGAAACATTCAAGGTAAGGTTGGACAGAGCTCTGGACCAGATGACCTTTAAAGGTCCCTTCCAACCCAAACTATTCTATGAGTCTATGACAGGTAGACAAAGATTATGATCCACATTTTAAAAGTGATCTGTGATGAGAACGTCTCAATTCCTAGATGACTGATGTTTCACCTTTGCAGAGATGCTGACAAACTTTTGCCAGTTATACGAAACAGAAACTGTTGGTGTTAAATAGCTTGAAATCTAGATCTATTTGTTCAGAGAACGGGTGTACTTCCATTTGACAACCAACTCTGCAAAAGAATTGAAAAAGAGAATTCATTTCTTCTGACTTTCGCCTCATTTGTGTGACTTAACCACTAAACCAGGCCTCATAAGAGTTATGAATGCACCTTTCCAGTTGTGCATTGTTATAAATGTACAGAAATTAATGAAGAAGTGATCTGTTACGTATTTAGAGACAACTTGGTCATACATGTGTAATAAAAAATTAAAGTTTACAGCAGATAATGGCATAAATGATGCACTATATCTGCCTTAAAATTATACTGCTATTCCCATTCCCTGCACACATGTAATGTTCAATCCCGATTTTCTTATTTTTCTCATCAGGTTTCTGTTGTGTTCTGTTTAATAATTGTGTATCAGTCCTGTCAGACAGAAAAGCAGTTGAGAGCAGTAATTTAAATGGTCTGATATTACTTTAAGTTTGCTAGGACTCACAGTGTGTGCTGTATTTGTCTCTTACCAGAAAGAAAGCTGCAAGAAAGAGCTTGAACAGCGGATGGAGTGATTTTCTACTTTGCTATAATTTCCCTCTCCTCTTGTTTCTGTCTTGTTATGAATTTGAAAGAGCAGGAACAGATTTTGACACAAGCAACAACAGGTTCAGTCTAATCCAATGAACTTTCACTGATTTTTACAAAAAAGGACCATTAGTACTCGTTTTCCATATATAATTTCCTACACGAAAAAAGGAGAACCTTGCATAATGCCTTGTGTGTTAAAAGCTTTGACCATTTTCTTAAAAATATAAACTCCAAAAACATTAAAAACCCAGTGGTAAATGGCTACTCCCTGGCATTAAGCGGCTAATGCTCACTCTGTGAAATTGCAGCACTGTAACTTTCATTTTGAGTTTGCCCCAACCTGAAAAACCTAAACAAGTTTTCTGGCTCATGAAGTTAAATCGCCTTGTTACAATTTATTTCTTTAAGAAAACTAGTATTTCCTCACAGAGCTGAATGGCTCTCAATCTTCTCTTGTATTGTTGAAGAAATACACAAATGCCACATTTAAATCCCCAAAACAGAGCCAGATCAAAAAATGATAGTAGCAAGTACAATGTAGCTGGATTTCAGTGATTAGGTACCACTCAGATTTGGCAGGTCTGAGCATAATGGTCAGAATAGAGATGCTGCCTAACTTTTGTCTAATATGCTACCAACTAAAGCATTGCCTGGAAGCGTCAATAGCAGCTTGGCTATGTGAGCACCTGCAGGACGAGGAACACATCTAGGAAGTTTTTATGACTTGGATGGCTGAGCTACATATGAAGCTTTTACATCAACGGTCAGCGACACTGCTGGCTTCTAGAAGAAAGCAAGCCTCTGCCCTGCCTCCAGTGAGTTAATTGCCAAAGATCTAGAGTTCTTTTGCCCTTGGCCAAATTTAGAAATGTGCAGGGTTTCAAATACATGCCCTCCTCTTAACATTCCTTCACAGCTCACTAAGGTTGGCCCTGTACTAGTTTGCTAACTTGTGCCTATTTCTACAACTCTTCATTGCATATACGAAACCAGGCACTTTAAAGTTAGCATAGCAGTTTTGTGCACTGAAATGTCTACATCTCCTTTTGAGTTTGGGTCTTAATGTGTAGTCCTCTAGAAATACAGGCAATTTCTAGATATTTAAGTGTACTTAAGAATTTCATTCTTCCACTTAAGAGGCTGAAACTTTTATTCTCTCAATACCCCCATTTACCTCTACTATGTATGTGATAAACTGAGATTTGAAATAAATCAGGCCTTCTATGGCAACTGATACACTGACTTAGGGACCTGAAGATGCCCTTGGGCCTGGCTTGTCACTGCTCAGGTCCCTGGGCCTCCCATCACTCACCCACAGCCCAAGACCCCATGTCAGCCCCCAGGGTCGTCAGCTCAGCAATGCTGCATCAGGGATGGTCTCCAGCACCCCACAGCCCTGCCTGGCCACAGGGTCTGCTGAGCTGGGCCCACTCATGGGCTGCCATCCCAGTCTGGCCTCAGCACACCCTTGTCTCAGGTGCCCAGTGCCCAGTGCCAGGGCTGCCCTGCTCCTAAGCATTTTCTCAAGTATTTTTGTGATTTTTTATAACAAAGAATACTTAATGCATTTTCCCTCTTTTTTTTTTTTTTTACACCTTTGAACAACACAACTATTAGACTCACACCTTAGTGGCTAACCTTCTTTCTATTCGAATGATTATTAGTCTAAACATAAATCAGAAGTGCAAAATTGTATATCATTAAGCAGAAACACCTTGAAAATTTCAAGTAGTCTGATTTTGAATTATAAATTTTTTTTTCTTGCAAATGTTTATTAATATTTGCATTTTACTAAATTACACATTCATTCTATATATATCATATTAGTTTTCCCATGCAATGACAGTTCTATCTCTTGCCATGACTCTAAATAGGAACATGAAAATACCTTCCTTTTTATGTCCATTAAAGATGTTGTGAAAATGGTACAATTAAGTATGTTATATTCAGTAGTGATGTTTTCCAAATGAGACAGAGATGTAGCCAGGTAAAACCTGCTTAAATTTGGGCAGTTCTAATGTGTTATGAAATGATGGTTCCATTAGGAACACAGATTTTAAGAAAATAAGCAAAGGATACATTATTAACCAGGTTATGT
>JBCJKH010056940.1:28297-39161 GCA_039877255.1 Loriculus beryllinus | reverse complement strand
CCATCCCTGGCAGTGTTCAAGGCCAGGTTGGACAGAGCCTTGGGTGACATGGTTTAGTGTGAGGTGTCCCTGCTCATGACGGGGGGTCAGAACTAGATGTTCTTAAGATCCTTTCCAACCTTAACTATAAAAAACAAGTATTAGGAAAGAAGTAAACCAGAAAACTACCACTTCCTCTGAATTTTCTCCTCTCATCACTCATTTAAGGGCTTAAATTAGACCTTTATGTAAAACATAGATGGCTCACTAACAGTTGTGTAAAGTGTGGTAGGTTAAAGTTCCATGCATAACATAAATGTATGCCACTATTAGACTGCTCAAATCTTCAGGAAAGGGATGGGGACAGAAGCCATAATTTGAATTTGGTTTTTTCTTTAAAATTGTCTAATGCTGACTTCTTTTCAACTTGCCATGAAAATAGTTACTTTCCTGTGAAAACTGCAGGACTATTAGTCACTTTGATTATGATTTCAGGAAACTCTAAAATTAAGCACAATGGGCAACATAGTGCACTAGTCCAGCTAAGTGCTTATTTTGAGCACAAAACCATACTTCTCTCATAACACTTGTTTCTTCATTTTGAGCTTTAACTGTTGTCATACTGACTCATGCCAGTCGAAGATTATACAAATTTAATAGGTGAAAAGACTGTCATAGCAGACAACTAATGACAGAAGAGCACTGAAAACAAATTATTCCCTGACTCACAACTTCTGAAAACTGCATAATAGAAGGCATAGATAGTAGCAATATCCATAAAAATTGGTATGACCCTGTTATTCAAGCTGTTTTCTATCCTACATTAATTAAATATAGGTGAGTCTGTAATACACATCTACACATCAGCTACTCATTCACTTTCTTTTTGGAGGAAGGCATTCCTAGTGCATAGTTAATTTCACCATGATAAAAGTAATCCAGAGTGCCTTTCTCCCCTCTACGCCAACCCTCTCTCACAATTTAGACAAGTCTCAGGTCTGGATTGATACAGCAAGATGACAAAATTCTGTGAATTCTGTTAATACTGCTGACATGAAAAAAAGTCAGTGAGACACCTGTTTAGACGTTGCACCTCCAGCTGAACTTGATGTTACTGAGATTACAAAAATCCTACTGTATAAATAGATGGAATTTACAGCTCATGTCTTTAGCAAGCCTAACAGCAACTGCCACTTTTTTTTATTTCCAGTTGATCATGTTTGCTGGGAGCTGCAGTTAGGCATTTTGTGTACTTTTTCACCTAAGAAGTAGTCACTAAGTGCATATCACCTCACCTGATTTAACATACATGGATCAGCCCTTCCATATGACTTAATCCAGTGACTTTTCAGATTATACCTAATGTTTACAAGGTTTGATCTCGTCAACCATGTCTCTAAGATAAGTATTTTAGATGCTGAACTTCTCACTGGATGGGCACGATAGTTGTTCTGAGGTTTATAGACAGTTGCTCTTGAGCTTGAAGTTACTGAGCAATTCAGTGGTGTACTAATTGGCATAACATTCTTCTCGGCTCCCCCCCACACTCAAAAGTTGTTCAGTGAATTTTCTCTTGGTTGGCTAATGCCAACCTCATGAAGTTTAACCATGACAAGTGCAGGGTCCTACATCTGGGTTGGAGAAATCTCAGGCACAGCTACAGGTTGGGCAGAGAAGAGATTCAGAGCAGGATGCTGGGAAGGGACTCTTCCTTAGGGACTGTAGTGACAGGACAAGGGGTAACGGGTTAAAACTTAAACAGAGGAAGTTTAGATTAGATAAAAGGAAGAAATTCTTTCCTGTGAGGGTGGTGAGGCACTGGAATGGGTTGCCCCGGGAAGCTGTGAGTGCTCCATCCCTAGCGATGTTCAACGCCAGGTTGTACAGAGCCTTGGGTGACATGGTTTAGTGTGGGGTGTCCCTGCCCATGGCAGGGGGGTTGGAACTAGATGATCTTAAGGTCCTTTCAAACCCTAACGATTCTATGATTCTATGTTAGTCATCTTGCTGAATGATTTGGAAGTCTGGTTATTTTGCCCAGAGGAAAACCGGAGGGTTTTATGAAGCAGTACTGTGCAAGATCAAGTTCCTTATCACCAGTAAAAAGTTCACATTATTCAAAGTCAAAGCTGCTTTTTGTCCAGGGATTCTCGTACCAGATATTTTCTTGGAATGACCACCAGGGATGGGAGTTAGCTTCAGTGTAAAGAATCTGCATTTAGGTGTCTGCAATGTAGCTGTCTACATACATATGAGGTAACGGTCTAAGTTCCCTTGGGAGTCAATTGAGACCTCATCTGTACAGGAAGGGCCTGGGAGCCACCACCATCACACCACCTCAGGCAGGAGTAGGGCAGCTGGGGTACATCAGGCAAGCCCCAGCCCCAGGCATTGGGCATCTCCCTGCAGATGAGGATGGGCTGAGGCTGGGCCAAGACATAGGCTGTGGTTGAGCCCAGCTTGATAGAGCCCATGACCAGGCAGGGCAGGGCAGTGAGGAGCTGCAGACCAGCCTTGCTGTGGCATCGCTGGGACAGGGGCTGAGGGCCCTGGGAGCTGAAATGGGGTTCTGGGCCATGGGCAGGGTGTGTGGGAGATCCCTGAATAGCTGGGCAGGACCAGGCAGGTCCATTACTGTCTTCAGGGCCTGGCCAGCGTTTCAGACTCATGAGCATTTACTTTTTCCAGCTCAGCTCAAAGGAGTCACAAAGAAAAGATGCGGAATTGCTAACTCAAAATCACTTGCACTGCCTTTACTAAAGGGATATTGGGCCTGTGAACTCCCTGCACAGATCCAAGGTAACCTTCTTTTAGTACAAAATAATTATTAGCAGCCATGTTGTGTTTTTACCTCCTTTTTCCTCCCAAATTTCCCAGCTCTCCTCCTTGCCCTGCTGAGAGAAAGCATCAGCACAGAATAGCAAAGAAGAGCTCTCCTGCTAATGAGGTCTTAGGGGGTTTGCTGCTCACAGCAGGGAGTGTTGGAGGGGTGTTTCTGTAGTCTGTGAGGACCTTGCTCTGGTAGCTCCCTTCATGTAGTTTCCTTTACACTCAGAGACAGGGCATCCCCACTGAGATGACCTAGGTAGCAACATGTTCTGAGGTGGAGAAGAGTGAGAGACCTTCCTCTCTATCAACAGGTCTCTGAAAGCCCAGCAACCCTCCAGTGAGAATATTTAATACTATTATAATACTCAACAGTATTATGGTAATCACCAGCTTAATATTTATGATTAATAAAATGTCTGTTTCTCCTTCTATTTGTTTTGCTATTTTCTTCATTAAGGAGGCATTCTGCTTCCATTTAAGCAAAGCATTAGTACAAAGATAATTATGATCCAGTTCTAACAGTTGCCAACAGAGTAGCCTCATTGTGGAGTTGTCAACAATAGCTGAAAGAGCATTCTGTGATTGAACACGTTTTATATTTAGCATCTCTGAAGTTACTTTTCCCATATTTCGAAGTTAAAATTACAGAAATGGGAATTGGAGACTGAACCCTTGGAAACTGTTAAGTCTTTCTTCTCTCTCTCTCTCTCACTCTTTTTTTCCCTCTTTTCCTTTCCTTTTTTTTTTCCCTTCCAAAAGAAAGTGCAAATTTCCCAGCATTTTATCCATCAAAGCCAGTAAGTTGAACATAACTATGTTATGCTGAAGTGGGATGCTGAGATAATGAGAAGTAATTCCATTATGTCATGTTTTCTTTTAAAATTAGCCAAAGTGTGGGAGTACAGGATTTTGATTTTTTTTCTTTGGTATCAAAGTATGTAAAAGCAAAAGATAGTAAAAGCTCCTTTCAGCTCATAGAGGTTTGCAATTCATTTGAACATTTCTGAACGACCTCATAGCCTCCCTCATGCCAAGAGGTATAAAAAAGACTTAACTGGTAAAGCCTGTAAGGTCCATTTACTTATGACCTCTTACACACTTCATGTGAAGGCCTTGAACAAGTGGTTACTGATGATGTGGAAGGTTGATTTCAAATTTATTGTGAAAATTCATAGGGTATAGTGGGTGTATGGCACTATCTTAAAATTTTAGAAAATTTCAGAATTTTCCTATTATCCAAAGGATAATATTTCCAAGGTCAATGTTACAAAATTTTTATTTATTTATTTATTTATTTATTTATTTATTAATTTTAAGGGAAAGAAATTATAAAGCAGTTCAAAATGATCAAAACTGGAAATCTGTACCCCTGGGCTTTCACAGTCCATTCATTCCATACATCTGGAGTATTGTGTGAATTGATAATGTCTTCTTTTTCTTGGTGTCTTATGTAAGGACTAAAAGTTTGAAATCAGTTCTCTACACTTCGGAAAGAAATTCAGAAGATAGTCAAGATCCAATAAAATATTCAAGGTGATGAACTGAGCTTGATCATTCGTTACTAGTAATGCATTGCTGGTTCTTGCATACACAAGGAAAATACGAATGTACTTAATACCTATAAAAAAAAAAAGACAATAATTACTGATAAATTAATTAGTTAATTTGAGAAAAACTGGGTCTAAGTAAAAGTTATGTTGTTCTAGAAATCTGTTGGTCTTTGCAAGGTGCAGATTTGTATCAATGACTTTGGGAAGCCACGTTTTCTTTCCACCCTGCTATGCAAAACTTTGGACCTTAGGAGAAGTAAATTGCAGTGTGGAGCTGGAACCAGGACTAGTAAGAACTCAGTCTGGAATTGGTGCATGCAGACTAGCATAAAATATTGAAATATTAAACTATTTTTCCATATGCATTTTCTGCTTATTTTACAGCAAAGTATCAAATAGTCATTAGTAGACTCTATAATGACTCAGCTAAGATCTACATGATGTGTTCAATGTGTGGGCAGTTCTGAAAGGACTGGCTTTTTAGTGGTGAGTCTCTGAAAGAGCAAACCCAACACTTGAAGTGAATATTACTTCAGGATTAAAGGAAATAATAGACCTTTCCTATGTTTACAGTAGTTTAATTCATTCTTTCAAGTTTGTTTTTATTTGAAATTAAACCTGTAATACTCTCTTAAAGAAAGACAGCATTTCTTTGGGACACAAAGAAGATGCACAATAGCTTTGCAGGCCAGAAGAAGTGTCATTTACTGCACTCTCCACACTCTGAGTGCTGAGATGGCGTGATAGTCATGTAAGATAAATGCATGCCACATTATTAAAGGTTTTTCAGTCTTGACATACTTCATTATCATTAGCCTATCCAACTTGATCAAGAATGTTTCCAGGGGTGAGGGCATCTACCACTTCTCTGGGCAATCTCTTCCAGTGTTTCACCACCTTCATTGTAAAAAATTTCTTCTTATATCTACTCTAAATCTCCCCTCTTTTAGTTTAAAACAATCACTTATCTCAGCCTGTCCTTATGGGAGAGGTGTTACATCCCTCTGATCATCTCTGTGGGCCCTCCTCTGGACCTGCTCCAACAGGTCTGTGACTTTTCTGTACTGAGGATTCCAGATCTGAATGCAATGCTCTAGGTGGGATCTCACAAGAACAGAAGAGAGGACAAGAATCACCTCCCCTGGGCTGCTGGCCACATGCCTCTTGATGCAGTTCAGCATATGGTTGGCTTTCTGGGCTACAAGTGCACACTTCTGTTTCATGTTCAGCTTTTCACTCATCAGCACCCTCTGCAAGGCTGGTCTCAATCCCTTTGTCCCCCAGCCTGTCTTGATACTGGGGATTGCCCCAACCCAGGTGCAGAACCTTGCACATGGCCTTGTTGAACCTCATGTGGTTCACACGGTCTACTTTGTGAGTTTGTCCAGGTCCCTCTGGATGTCATCCCATCCCTCAGGTATGTCAACCACACCACATACTTAGGTGTCATCTGCAAACCTGCTGAGGGTGCACTCAATCTGACTATGTCATTGATGAAGATATTAAAAACCACTGGTCCCAGTACAGACCCCTGAGGGACAACACTCGTCACTGATCTTCATCTGGATATTGAGCTATTGACCACTACCCTCTGGTTGTGACTGTTCAGCCAGTTCCCCATCCATTTAACAGTTCACCCATCAGATCCATATCCCTCCACTTTAGAGAGAAGAATGTTGCGGGGGACCATGTCTAAGGTCTTCTCCTTCATTTTTTCTTTCCTGTATGTCCTACAAAGGCGCTAAGAACAGTGAACTAGAAATTAATTACACAGGTTTCACAGAAAAATCTTTCCATGAAGCTGCTAATGATTTTTTACCCAAGAAGTTCACTCAGTAGCAGCAGACTACCTTTCACCTGAATTTGGAATCCTTATTTCAACAGCCTTTTGAATCTGCCCTTAGCAACTGCAAAGGTCAAAATGTCACAATTCTGCCCGTACTACTGTCTTCGCTGAAGCTCTCTGGTAACTCTGCTGTTAAACTCTGTCCTTTTCAAGTTCCAGTTATGGAAATTTTGCTCCAACCTCTGTGGTTAAGACAATTAAAAATAGCCTGATTTAAATTCTGTATTATAGTGGTTAGGTTTTTTTGTCTTGAAACATTTGAAAAGCTATCAGGAAATGAAGAAGCACAGATAAGATTAAGTTATTTCGATAGACTACTGGACTGTAACTCATAGCTGTCTGGACAGGTGGTGGACATTACTGGGTTATATAGAATAGAGATAAATTAAAAGATGAAAGTATTTTCTTTAAAAAGCCAAATATTTTACAATTATAAAACACATGCCTAGAAGGAACCTGAGGAAATTGAAATAGGATCTAGCATACCAAGACTGTATCTGTTGATCCAGCCCTGAACCTGCCAATGCTAGAAGACCTTCAGTCTTTTCAAAGACTCTTATCTTGAACTCACACCATCTACCCATTTCTTAAATGGGATGTCCTGTGCATTCCTGAATGGCACTGGAGGGCTGGAGATCAGGTGTTCACTGGTGGGACTTGCTGCCTTTCTTGTCCTACATCCAGTGTTCCTCTCAAGACATTCCACATTGCTTGTTAGAAAAAATGCCACATTGTCAAGCCCGCTTTAACATATGAATAAATGTTAGCTTGGCATAAGTCAGTCCTGCTGCAGCCGCTCTCTCCCTCTGTCCACATCCCTCTTTTCTAACTGAAAACTAATCTGCTAAAAACAGTTATGTGTCAGCTGCATTGCCTATTGCTTCTTTGGTTTACAGGATAGCTACAGCAATGTTTTTCCTTCGAAAAAGGATGTGGCAGGAGAAGAGCAATGGCATGACTGATTTACATTAGATTAAAATATTTGTTGTGCTACTTTTAGACTCCTATTACACAAAACCAATTGTTAGACCTTCTTGGTTGAATTGTTAGAACTCCTTCTTGGTTGTTAGTTCCCATTTTGTCCTTTTTCCCCCTGGTTTTTATCTTACTAACTTTAGATTGTTTTGTCAATTGAGCAAAATAATTCTGAGAATGGTTGCCTTGCCTAAAGTGCCTCCCACTCATCCAGCTTGCTTTTAATGCAGATTTTTTGTGTGTTCTCTCCTCCAGCATTCAAGTAAAAACCCAGGACAGGCCTATAAAAGAATTTCATAGGTACAGCCTCAAAAAATAGCCAGAAACTACTGAACATTACACTTTGATCAGATTTTTTGTCCAGTCTTACTGTAAGATAATTTTAGCTGCAGTGCATTTCCATAATAAAGATATGAAATATCTTTTTCTTTCCATATTGACTCTACACTGTCAAAAAAGATGAGATGATTTTGACAGGCTTTGTTTCTGTATTTCCTTTTGATATGTTTCCTATCATATTTTCTTCAGGCACTAATTAAATGATTGTTTAATACTTTTCCAGATATCTTTCTGAGTTCATTATGCACAGTTCTAATTTTTCCTCATTCTGAAGAAAAAAAGATTGTATTTACTGCTCTCCAGTCTTCCAGTGTTTACTGTCACTTTCCCCTCAAGTTATCTTAGATAACTAATTGCGAATGATTCATGGATCACTTTTGCTACTTTAAAAATGTGGATTGAAATCCATCACATTTAGTGTCTTGAATATATTAAATATATCTCATTTTTCTATTCTGTAACCTGTTCTTTCCTCTGCTGGCCTGGTAAATTTTGTGTTACACACCTGGTTGCTATTAGCCTTTTTCTCCAAAGGGTCATAATAAAAAGGCTGCAAATATTTTTACTTTATAAGTATTATTCATTATTTATTCACACTCCCTCTTAAATAACTGTTCTATATTTTCTCTCAGCTTACTCCTAATGAAATATGCTTTCTCTTCATACTACTTTGTGTCTTAGTAAGTAGATCTTAAAACATATCTTTCCTACATTTTTTGCCTACATTATTTTGCCATTTATTTAGAATCCCTCTGATTTTTGTGTTCATGCTTCTGCTTTTTTATGCAGTTTTTTGTAATCAGTTTAATAAAGACTTCTGAATGCTGCTATGGGGTTTTCTACTTATTATTTCCTCTCCATCTCACATTGCCACTGCCTATGATACTGCCTATTCAGAAGCTTCAAGCTCTCATACCTTTCTTTTTTTCTGTGTTCTTTTGATTCACCTCATTATTTCTCTGCATTGTAGCAGTGAGTCACTCTGGATTCCCAACTCTCTCTCTTGAGCATTTGCTTCTTATGCTGGGCCCTCAAAAAAATCTATTGGAGAAAGATATATAACTATGTTTGTCCCACAATAGGTGAAAGAAATGGTGGAAATGTTAAGTTTTAATTGGCCTACATTTATGCAAAGACATAACTCTTTAGCCTAATATAAGTAATTCAGTAAACTTATTTGTCTGTGTGAGTGAGTTTTGATTTTGCTCACTAACTGGTATTGTTTTATTGTAATATTGCTTATGGACTACTTATGAGTCATTTGCTTAGAGTATAGTTTTGTATACTTTCTTGTAATCTTGTGTAAGCCTTGGTTACATGGTTGCTTGATTCTCATGCATTTTCAGGGTAGTTGTCAGAAATTTTTGATGCACACATATATTGATATTAGTTGTGGACACATCACTTGCATTTCTGGCATTTTTTAAAAGTAAATTGAAAAGTAGTAGTTTTCATCTGAACAATGAAACTGAAATGAAAAAATGAATCTGAAAAACACAGTTAAATTACTTGTTAAACAAAATGTTAATCTTTCAGAGGCACAAAAATTGAAATATGTCTTTGTATCTGCTTGAACGCTATAGTGAGCTTCCTAGCATGTATGAGAATTGTAACTTAAATGCAAAGTGAACTCTGCCAACACATTTCAATTATGTGTTACACTTGATTACTCATAAAAATATCCCTACATTCTTTGTTACCTTACTACATGGACCTACTGTGGAACCAAATTGCAGCAATTTCTTGCCTTTTAGAATCCAGTTTCTGAAATGCTGACGTAAAATTATCTGTCCCCGTTACCTTAATTGTTGAATACATTTGGTAACTTCCTGTGCATTTCCAGTTGGGTTTAATTTTCTTATATTCCAGTCTCTGACATTTCCCTGCTTTCATACATTCTCAGTTGCCTTAATCCGTCATCACTTAAATACTCTTTGGGTTTTGATATTTGTATTCTTCTCCTGGAGCTCACTTATATCTTTGGTAAGCCAACTTCCATCTTTCTCTTTGAAATTGTTTTTGCACAAGTGATAACATATCTGTCAAAAAAAGAAGTGAAAAATGTCATAATCCTCTTTCTCAAAAAATATGTCTTCCTAGTGAATGAAATACCATGTCAACAGGAATTTTATTTAAATGATTTATCACATGACTTTTTAAGATCTCAAATCTAAGAATCAAATAACAGAAGAATAGAAGAATAGACAGTTGTTGCAATTCTCACCAGAACACAAATGCTATTTTGCAGTTAAAAATTTCAGGAGGGTCTTAATATAAATTCATTTTCCTCTTTTTTCTTATCAAATGAACCAGGTATTTTCCAATACAGCACGTTTGTATCTTCAGCTGGCTAGTTCCAGAAGTACACCGAGGAAAAGATTTCACTGAGGAAGCAGTGGCAGGCTTCTATGCTGCATAGAATAAGTAAATAGCAGGCTTAAAATTTCAGCAAAATGCTGTGATGTTGGGCCAACCACCAAACAATATCAAATCTAGAGGGACTTGAAAACAAGGAGCATTATAAATTATTTTCTTGCCAGAATTTTGTATGAATTTTAAAGATGAAAAGTGTTACTTTTAAGTTTGCACTCTAAAGTGGGAACTGATGTTTTATGGCATTTCCTGGAGGCATATGGTCAACAATTCTGGAGAGTAATTTTTGCATTTTTTTCTCTTGTAAGGCAAAAGCCAGTGGCTATTAGATGTGAACCTACGATGAGGACAAGGAGTTATAGTAAGAATTAATTATTTATCATCATTTGCTAATACCTAGCTTTGTCTTGAACCATGTGAGAAAGTTGTATTTGCTAAGAATAAAATATTATTCTCCCTGTGGAAACTTTCAGTTATATAACCTGTAGTCTGATCCGTGCTGCTGGGAAGTAAATGAAAATAATTCCATAGAGGGTAGTAACAGCAGGATATACCTGGTAATTCATATAAAAGTCTGAGTACAGACCCAGAGGGGAAAACTATCAGAGAAAAGCATTTGTTTAAAAACTTTTATTGTTTCACATCTGATTCCAATGCCCTTAGTAAAACCAATGCAGAGGTAATCAAACCTATGAAAATGTTTCTGG
This sequence comes from Loriculus beryllinus, assembly GCA_039877255.1. Taxonomy (NCBI): domain Eukaryota; kingdom Metazoa; phylum Chordata; class Aves; order Psittaciformes; family Psittacidae; genus Loriculus; species Loriculus beryllinus. The sequence continues at coordinate 28,563 of JBCJKH010056940.1, read as the reverse complement.
ATAAGCCAAGTACATTTTCGAGTGCAGGGAAAAGGCAAGGTTATCACTAATAGCCTTGATAGGCGAGTCTTTAGTAAGTAATAGTCTTTTGTGAGATCTGTAAGAGCCAAGCATTAGCAAAATAAGGAAGTGGAAATGTGTTGTGGTTTAAACCCAGCCACACAGCCTGTTCATTCACTCAACCCCCCTTTTCTTGCCCTCCCCCTGCTCCTGGAGGGATGGGGAGAAGAATCAAAAGAATGCAACTCCCACAGGTTGAGATAAGA